>MU260394.1:215000-220991 GCA_020310875.1 Ceratopteris richardii
CACATATGGTTTTCTACGCATGGGATAGATGTACTTAGATTACTCCATTTTTAAGATGATTTGTTGCAAATCTATAAGAAAAAATAATTTGAGGATAAGAAATATTTTTATTTCACAAAACTGTATGTTTTTTTCATGCTCGATATGTCAAAACAAGAGACTCAAGAGCCTCATATTCTTTTTCCATAAATACTCATATAGTTTTTGAATCTCGATTTACCACTTTGAACGTGATCTAATTTAGATGCTTTCTAAGTATTGGAATGGCTTTTTTTTCATGTGGTCATTCCAATCATGTGACTACTTGTTTTGTTAACAATAAAGGAGAGGATTCTAACATCTTCCTATGCAAGTGAATGATTGGGTGACTATGTTTCCAAGTTGTAGAGGTTCCCATAAAATGAAGCAGGCTAAAAGAGACACCACAATGAATCATTGGAAAGGTCATATTGTAGGTTTCAAATTAAAAAGATGTGTCTGGTTTGCAATAGTTGAACATGTTCACAATGCTAAGGATTTTATGCTAACAATTCTTTGGAATTTCCATCATATTGTAAGTAATTTTCTACGCTGAATCTCTTTCTATTTTTGTGTATTTATGTTTTTGAAGATGCCTCCTTTTATGTTGCAGATATTTCTCATTTGAATGTTTTTGCATAAAAACCTATTTAATGTTTAACAAGAACATTCACAGTTATTCATAAGGACAATGTAGATGTAATGTATTGAGACAAGTATGTTATACTTTTTAGTAGCATCTAATTATTTGTCTAATTTGGAGATCTCAAGTACCATCACGAAGGAATGCATATGGAGAAATTCTAGATCCCTTAAATCCTACCACTTCTTCATTAGATTGGGACTCTCGAATTAATGAATAATTTCAAGTTTTTAAAGTAATATTAAAGGTAACATTCAAACAACAATGTCACCAACCTGAATTCTTATAGGATCAAATTTAAATGGCTTCTATCTTCTCACGATTTTGTGGCATGTTTTAAAAACATGACCTTACAAAAATAAAACAATGTGGTTGAATAGAATATTTTTATATTCATATATTGATGATGTTTACATAACGATTGGAATAACAAAGAAGCTCAAAAACTATGGGGCATCATTTCATTTAGATTAAGTCCCAATTGCCTTTCAATTTCATATCACGTATTTTAATAATCCCTAGTGCTAGGACATTACTACAAAAGGTGGAAAGAAAATCTTGGAAATTGATACCTAAAAATTCTATATAGAAGTGAACTATCTTGAATTTGAATTAGAAGTGCTAATGCATCTAGATTTTTTTCTTAACTAAATTATTATCATTGCAAATTGGAAACTAGAAAATTTTAAGAGCGTTTAGAGTATCTTGATGAGGTTTCACCACAATTGGATTTTCCATTGATGGTGCAATTTTAAACATAATATCACAAAAAATATTATATTGTTTTACTTGTCTATCACCTAAATTAATCAAGTTCCAAGCTTTGAGAATGTAGGAATCACCTTTGCAATTATTGGTATCCACAAAAAATAATTACATTTCATTTTGAATAAAAACACTTGGAACATCTTCAGTGTGCTCAATCCTATTTTTAACTTTTTTTTGGGTTTTCAATGGTTTCAATGAATTTAAGTTCGTAGTGGAGTTTTAAAATTTTTTTACATCAATCATTATGCTTACAGTATATACATCACATTATTTCTTCCCAAAAAAGAACAATTAGTACAACTTAAGAAAATAGATAGATATAGAAGAAGAACAATATGTTCTAATAGTGGCTACACACTTGACTTCAAAGATAAATAGGTCTAATTATAGATTTCTCCCTTCTACATTTTCTTCAATTTGATTCACTTTACCATCCTTAAAGATACATGGAAGACATCATATACCCCTTCATTCTAAAATTTTATGCCTACACTTTCTTCATAGAAATCCCTTGGATGCTTAGGTGAAAGAATTTGTGATTTCAAAAATCCCCTTCTTTCAAACAACATAGGGTGTTTGTAATTGAAAACAACAAAGGAAAAAGAAAATGGGTCCACCACAAAGGGGAGGACAATGTTTTTCTATTCAACTCTCTTGTAGTTTCTACTTGAGTCTTATTTTAAAGCAACATTTGTGAAAAATAAAATATGAATTGGAGGCAAATATATCTTGATGAGGGAAAAGGATACTTTAAAGTTAGCAGTGTACACATATTTAGACCTTGTTAGGGTTTCTTGAATAGATACAAAATGGGTGGAAATATGTCCTAAAGAGGGAAAAAAAGGTTCAATAGTGGAACAAAGCCATCTCTTCCATTATGTACAAAAATTTCCACAAGACGATGGATGTTCTTAGCTAAAAGGTAGGGCTCATGTATGCAGAAATATCTAAGAATGTGGAGTATGGACAATCCACAAGAGAAAATTAGACTAAAGCTTTGAGCATCTCACCTTGGATAGCCTCTATGAGAAGGTTTACATATATGTATGCATGTATGTTCATGGTATTATACATGTACACATGTATATGTGTGTGTCTATATTTTTGTTGGAGCTATGGAGTAAAAAGTATTATGATAAAAGATATCGTGCAAACTACTAACAAAGATAATATTATAAATTGTGGAATGTACAAAGCTTAATAGGTTCTTCGATTGTCTGCTTACATGAAAATTGAAAGAAAACATGTCAAACCTCTCTAGTAGAACCAACTATGCTCAGACACATCACTCCATTATGTACAAATAAATTCCCTTAACAGAAATGTTTTGAATAAAGGACTTGGATTGATGTCTATGGATATTTTCAAATGTGGAATAAGGACAATCCAAACTACTATAAAATCAGCCCACAATTTAAAATAATCACAATGTGGTAACCTACTCGAGGAGATATCATCATTAGGGAGAAAAATGGAAAAATAGGTTTTGTAAGGATTTTAAATAGTTGTGCTTAATTTATATTATGCTTGTAAAATCATCTTTCAAAACTCTTCTCGAGGCTCATTTAAAACATATCTTCCATGAGTATATCATAATTTGAAGAGAGAGAAAGTTAGTGTGAAAATCATGAAAAGTGATATGCCTCAAAGTTTGTGTCCATCTCAGCTTTGATGAATTTTAGCTCCTTCCTCTTGTTCTTCAGACTATATAATGTGCTTTTAGTACATGTACTTTTTTTCTCTAATCTCTAAAATGGATCTTTAAAATACTCTCTTTTTTCATATTCATGATGCGCTTCTCAAGGAGAACCTCAATCCAAATACATTCATTAAGCTTTCGGCCAATACAAGCATGTGTGGTAAGTTTCATACCAATATTGTACTAAATCAAGGGTTTGCAACAATGAGAAGCTATTTTGAAGAGCTCTACAACTTCATGAACATGAAGCATTACACAAAGAAGTCAAACGGCATATTCATATATGAAAAAGGTGAGTTATTTATCCAATTACTCCTCCAAGAATAAGGTACCTAGATTTTCATATTGTTCATTTTCTAATTAGATTTATACAAGATGTTAAGTATTATTCAAAGCTCAGTGAGTTGTCAAACAATAACATGTGATACATTAGCTATCTACAAAATACATTACATTAGACGGATCGAAATATTAAAAAATTAGAGAATGAGTTTTGAATTTTGAGATAGAAAGTTGAAAAAAATTAAAGAAACTCCTATAGGGTTGAGACACATGAAAGACTTAGCCTAAAGAAAAGGAATGAAAATTGCCTAGATATGTACTCAATTTATTCGGTTTGAACATGTTGAATTATTCTAAGTGAGTATATTTTTGTAGTGTAGTGATGAATCAGCATGATGCTTTGAAACTATTTAAATTGGATGAGAATTTATGGTTGAGATCTTCATTTTTCAGAACTAGTAAAGAAAATGAATTTGTCTTTAGATCCATCTTGAATTCAAGACGTTTGCAATAATGTTATTGTAGAAATGGTTACAGAGGAGTCTAAAAAATGTGGTATAAATTTCTTTAATATAATAAAGAAAAGATCTTTGGGTTGGCTAGATCTTATCATGTAGGATAGTATATGCTTTGCATGAAATAAAAAATCCTATCCATTTGGTGATTATCACCATACTCACAAAAAGAAAACTTTCGATTTCTCTTAAAATGCACTTAACAATATATGGACATATATTAGGAGACTTCAAACATAGATGGTTCAATATTATGGTATAAAAGAAAATAAATGATATGATCATATGAGAGTTGTAATGAATCTTGATGAAGCTCAAATCCAAACAAAAGATGGAAAGAACTAGTATTGCACCAATGAACACAAATTTGGATTATAGGCTATGGAAGAATCTTGAAATGGATCATTTGAAAAGCACAAGTTAAGGCACAAGAAGTGATTTTTCTAAGATAGCTACACCCTTTGTAGGATCTCTTATGGTTATCTCTACTGTGAAAGTTGCCACATCAAAATGTTTACCTTTTCTAACTTTGCTTCAAAGTTGATTTCCTCAAAATTTTCATTTGTATAATTATTTGAGGTCCTCTCAACACAAAGGTCTAATGAATTTCTCCTCCCCATCATCAAATTCCTTATGTTCAATGGTTTCACTTAATATATGATCAAGCAAAAACTAAAATTGAACATTGACTTGAAGCAGAGACATCCACCTTCATGGTGTGTGAGAAAAATCATCCTCCCATTGTAGGGGATTCCTTTCTATACTTTTTTTTTCAATTTTGGCCAAAATTTATTTTCCAAAGATGCTTGAATGAGTATATTTTTTTGCCAAGTACTCGCACTCTCTATCCATTGATAATCCTTAAATAATAATGCCACTCATCTTTTAGAAATAGCTTATGCTTACCTACAAAGGGATAAAAATCTATGTAAGGTTGCATATTTGAATAGCATTTGGAAAGTAATTAAGTGATAGACCCTCTTAAACCATGGAATCTAGAAGTTTGTCATATGGATAAAATATGAGGTTAGAACTCTTCTCCTCCATCTCAGCCACTTTGTGTGTATTAAGATAAGGATCCAATGGATGATTGATACAAGCAAATTGGGCCAATTCAATGTGGTGAAGCAGAGGCTATTACTTGAATTGGTCGTGTATGAAATGCAAGGCTAGGAGTCTAGAATATGGGTACAAAAAAACTCTGAAGTAGAAAATGGAGAAAAGTTAACAATTGATACTGATGTTGGAGAATCCACGTGGACTTGTAAGAAAATGTCAAATTCCATTGTACCTCAAGATTTCAAACTATGAAATGACATTGTCCAATGAAATGTTGATACATGTCACCCTTTACCTCTAGATTAATAATGGTCAAATGATGTAGACCAATTAAAGAGTTCCATGTGCTAATGTATCATTAGGATTCCCAATGGTAAGATGATGTGGGCCAATCAAAAGATGCCACTTGAGATCAACAATCATCTTTCCAAGAGAGCTTATATAAGCCTGCTAGCCAAGCTTCTAAGATACACTTGAATTAATTGAAAATATAAGTGAAGGTGAGCTTAATGCTCATGGGACTCCATGTTCCCACAAAACATTGGTTAAATTCTTAGCACTACCAAGATTATAGATCCCAATAGCCCTCTAAAGAGGATTTGGGAAAGAGACCATCTTAAGGTCAAATGAGATAACTAGGTTGGCGATTCCCAAGAAAAACCCATTAGTTTTGTGTTTTCAAAATCCTGCTGCTTTGAAACTTTTATATTATTTACTATTTGCTTTGTTCCTTATAAATATAATGTCATGCTATTGAAATTTCTAGGTTGAAAACATTAACATTTTTCATATCCATAGATTTTCACATTGAGAAGATGAAGAAATCATATTTGACATGCACGATAATCACTATCATATTATGACGAATGCATGACATGTATTTTCCATCATATTGTAAGTAACATTACACGATGAATGTCTTTCTATTTGTGTGTATTTATGTTTTTCAAGATGCCTCCTTTTACGTTGTAGATATTTTTCTTCGAATGTTGTTGAGGACTATGTAT
>MU260395.1:17500-67500 GCA_020310875.1 Ceratopteris richardii
TTGATATTCCCCCTTCTCCTAAGATGCTCCTCACGTACCCCATGGCATCATCATCCCAAACTATGCTTTAAGATATTGCTTCAGGTTATCTGAGGATAAAAGAACTGGCTATAGTGCCCTTTCGATTGCTCCCATAAGGTCATCTTATTGAAACTCCCGAATGACAATACACATCTCTTCCATGGCAAGAGTCACTCAGTTCAGATTTTCCCCAGAGATTGAAAGTCCCCTTTGGAGAAAAAAAACATATTCATTATATGAATGGCAGACTCTTGTGATCTACTCATTATTTTCAGCACATGGAATTAAAGCTGAGTATAACTAGTAAGGATGAATATTACAAGGGATAGCTATTCAAGGGGAATTACAAAGCACGTCATTCAGAACAACGCCTCTTCAACATAGCTTGCAATTACAGTAACACAACAGTAGGATACAAGGGAACATGAGTGAACCAAACGCGCAAATATGATCCACTGTTTTTTTTTTCTTAATCTGGGCAATGCACTACTGATTTCTGCACATATTAATGAAAAGAAGGGGAAGAGACACCTTACCGACTCTGAATCAAGGAAGCCAATGCTCTCTAGACTTTTTCTCCATATGTTATGTGGGATTTCTGTCAGAAATTGGAGCCATACACCAGTTCCCTGCAATGCTACACATGCACACAAATGCCCCAAATTGATCGAAACCGTGCTGTAGGGATGAAGCTACACCAATCCTTCGGGTCTGCCAAAGCGAGCTCTCGTTCCTCCCTCTTTTTGATCAAGGATCACAAGCAAAAAACAACATTCTGCCCTCAGCACATGTAGGTGCCATTCCATATGCTGAGACGATCCCCTCCCCCTTGAACCTTCAAGGATAGCCATTTAGATGAGCAACCGATGTGGCATGTCATACCAACTGGTGACTTCATTTTAAATGGCTACTATAGCTTCAACCCTTCCCCTGGAAAACATGTGCAGCCTCAAAGAAGTGAAAGCCTCCCCCTTCTTCAATTATATTCCTGTTGTCCTCTCTACAAGGAGACTTTGTTGACGGTGTTCTTGTGTCACACACAAGTCCAATCTCCTTCTTTACCTGCAGGCTACCGCACACACATCTGCAAAAAAGATTGCCAAAAAATTTTGTCTCCTTGACCTTTTCTGCTCTTCTTCTTCACTGTAGATATACAAAGAGCTTCCAGAGAATTCCTCCGATGAGGTTCAACAAGTGGCCTCTTTAGCTCATCATTAGCTCTGCACACAGCCGCACCTAGAACTCCATCACACCTTCCTTTTGTACTTCAACTTTGATTGCAAGTAGCTTCAATAACGGACCTCCAAATCTCTCATCGCCTCCCTCACCTGCCAAAAATGCACCACAATAAAAAACTTGGATACCTCCTCAAGCTACTGCCCAACCACTGACCTCCCCTCGATTTCACCCACAAATTCAGCAAGGAAGACCCCTTAATGCTCCAGCAAGAGAGCAAACTATCGAGAATCTTGTGAAGAAGCATGAATTGCATCACTCGCAGCGTGCTACAACCACAGAAACCCCAGAACAGTTTCTGACTTGATGCTTCACCACAACAAACAGCGGATTTGGCCAATATTTCCAAAAGAAGCGTTGATGCCTGTCAACAGCAGCAGTCGGCCGTGAAAAAGGGGAAGAAGCAGAAGTCCTTCGGTGGCAAATCCCCTCTTTTTAGCAGCGACCGTGGCTGCCCCTCCTTTTGCCTTCGTCACCTGCACTCCCCAACACAAAAAAACAAAAGGGAGGCACCAAACAAATCGCCTATGAGAGAGAGAGAGAGAGAGAGACAGAGAGAGTCTGCTCAATAGCAGCCCCCCCTTTTTTATCTTCCCACTACTGCCTTCAGAGTCATGTGCAGGCTCTCGGACAAAGAGACTTATTTCCTTTATTAGATCCGCGAGTTTCCCCCCAATCAAGACAAACACACACAACGGCCTGCAAAAAAAAAACCTCCGCCAATTCCTCAAATTTCTCTCTGACAGCCACCTGCAAGAAAAACAAACTGAACAACCTTTGGAAGCTTCTTTGATGCCTCTGTAGATCAAGAACGGAAGGAAAAATGGCTGCCGTCAAATTACCACAATTTTGCTTCAGTACATTTTACAATTAATCATGGATAAAGTGCCCTTCTTCAATGATGCCCATGAAGGCCACAAGACTTTTAAACCAAGACAATTGTGGTATTGTCTGATCAATATTACCAGATTGCATTTTGGGCAGACCATCAAGTGCTTCCTCATTATGTCCATGCTTGACAAATGCAGATATGAGTGCATTCCAACAAACAACATTGCGAACATGAAGCTTAGCCACCACTTGTTGAGCCTTGATGAGTGCACCACACTTTGCATACATGTCAACCAAAGCTGTGCCAAGCAACCGATTATCTTTCAACCATCCCTGTTTGAGATTTTCCTCTTGTATATGTTCACCTTCATCAAGTTTTCTTATGCTCGCACAGGCTTTTAAAAGACATAAAAAGGTTACAACATTTGGCGGAAGGCCTTCAACATGCATTTGACCAAAACAATTTAATGCTAAATGACCCTGGCCTTGCTGTGCATAACCAGAAATAGAGCAGACCAAGAGACTACATCACGAAGGGGGCGTTCCTCAAGTACCTCTTGTGCTGTTAAAACTGCACCACACCATTTAATGCAGACCAAGATATAGCACTTCGGACCGGAATCTCCTCAAGGATTTGTTGAGCTTTTGTGAGGGCGGCACACTTTGCATACATGCTAACTAGGGAGCTGCCCACAAAGGTGTCTATTTCAACAAGGCCAGCCTTAGCAACCCCTCATGCAGTGCAAGGCCACTTTTTACATCCTTCATTTTTGCACATACTTTCAATAAGGGAACACCGGTATGTTCATAATATCTAATGATGGCATCCCATGCCACATTTCTTTTCTTTCCACAACACCCGCCTCCAAACCACATTGATTGAAGTTAATTGCTATCGACCAACATCTTTTTGTTGTAAAATACCTGCATTCGTACGTACACTCTGCAAAATAGAAGCCTATTAGTGCACAAAAACCAATAGTTTATTCGGCTAACATACTCCCCTCCACTTAATTGCGAAGTCATCCTCGACGAGCCACTCTATGCTGTAATATAACCCAAACAGCCATGATCATGTCAGTTTACAATTTGTTCAAATACCTTTTCATCGAGCCATCATTCCCACTGGACCTGCACTCATTGAAGCTATTAGTGCTCAAAAAACACTCATGAAATAATACATTCATACCTTTCCATGTCTTACACATACAACTATCATTGTGAGAAAACAGAAACGAAAGTACCAAAATAAACAACAAACAACTGAAATGAATCCAACAGGAAATGCAACATACCCAAAATGTATGCCCTTTTATTGTACGTAGTATTTGCTATGTACACATCTTCCATGACCTGGGACTCCCTAAGAATCAGCATCGTCTTCCTACAAAAGTCATCGAGACCCGAGTACAAGTCAAGTCCTACAGAAAAACCCTAGAGTATTCCACGCACTAGAAAACCCTTGGATAGAGCACACAAGTTATCAAGGAATACCATTGCATTACCTCACTAAAGGTCTCATCCATAAGTACATATACACTATCCGTGCCTTTGAAAATGTTGATTCAGAGTGAGTTGATCTGTCACAAGCCACCATATACCAATTACACAAGCAAATAACGTTCTCTTCGAGGCGATCATCGCCCTCTCCTCTCTCTCTCTCCCCCTCAAGAGTGGGGAATAATTTCATATGTAAATTTTATTTATATTCACACGTTGGCCTACGTTGACATTGGATGCGATTCGTGGCCCTGACCACCCGGCCAGGTTGATCCCACCCATCTATCAATGCAACGCAGCGCACAACACACAACCACATAATGATAACAAATAACATAGAAAGCTAGCCCATAACGAAGCTGGATGCGGTTCATGGTCGTGACCGTCCGGCCACGATGGCTCCACCTACCTACCAACCCGTTATGGCACATAGCTAAGACACAAACATATACATCCCAAGCCTATGGCGAAACTAGCTGCGGCTCGTGGTCCTAACCACCCGGCTAGGATTACTCCACCCACCTACTAGCCCACCATAGCGCGTTGGTACAATCACAACAACACAAAGTTTTTTTTTCTTTTTTTTCTTTTTTTTCTTTATATATATATATATATATATATATTATATATATATATATATATATATATATATATATTTATTAATACCCCAGTCCTGAGAATTAGGGAGAGGAAGAAAGGGATGTTCCCTACTTTTCCCACACATGCATGCAAACACACACACTCCAGCCTTTGACAGATCAACCATCTCTTTACTCCACTCTCTCAATTACAGACACTACATATGTATCATCGATTTGACTTTTCACTAGGTAAATACAACTCGCTATGCCCTGGTCCCTCATATACCTATCCTTGGATGATCTAGAATGTGGGTCTCCTGGATGTCTCATATAGCCTCATCTCATACTCGCATCCCGACGACTTCCCTAGGGTGAGTCAGGCTCAACTTCAGGAGCTTCGTCATCGCTTCCTATCGTCAAAAGATCCACCCAAGACCAATAGATATCATTTACCTCGTTAGGCAATTCCATCGTGCCGTTGTAGTAGAAGTACCGATCCTTGGCATATCCAGCCCAACTAAGTAGATACGCCTCAAATTGGGGAAATGGAAAGTCAATGTCCATACCTTGATTCCAAAAGCGTACAAGCCAGTGTGCCTCCTCCACGTCATAGTTTGTCCGCAAGCTCTCAACTGATATCTCCATGCTTTCTAACGCTTGATCTGAAAAATATACGACAAGGTCAAACAGAGCACTCTGGTATACTTGATCAGCCATCGGTCGCCTAGTCCTCAGTGACCCAGCATACTAACGCACTCAGTTTACCAGTTTCTGCAATTCTTGCAAACAGAAGGTAAATTGAATGAAAAAGTAGAGAAAGGCCTTCTCGCTTCGTTCTCATATCCAACCACACATCTCTCGTAAGAGCACCCAAATCATGCAAAAAAGTGTCATCATCCAATGACTCACTCGAAGTCCTCCTTGTGCATATTCACCTATCAATCCTTGTATGCGTTGCTCGCTATCTTGACATTTAATCCCATCAAACCTCCATCGGATAACTCTGGCATGCTCGGCATGAGCCAATCCTAACTTCTTTAGGCCGTCACCAATCCTGCACGTATTCTTTGCATGAAGCACTTTACTCATTGTACTCTTTTCTGTCGCATTTCCTAATGCAAGTTCTTTCTCCAATCTTTCATGTCTAACAATCCTCTCTTAACCACCATCTTGGTTCTCCCTATCTCTTGCTTTCAAGAGGTTTTCCTTTCGATCAACTAATTCCTTACTAGAACTGTCGTGATCCACACACCACTTTTCTCTCCCAGATCTAACTTTGCTCTCGTGCTCTCCCTTGCATGTACCCTTGCTCATGGCGTCATGTACTCTCCTGGTGCTAGAGGATAGCTGACTGTCTTGGTTCCTTGTCAACTTTTGATGATCTCCTCGATCACGAGTTCCAAAAGAGCATTTCCTGTTCTTCGAAGAGGTTTTCCTCCTTGCATGAGGATCCACCACCTCGCTCATTTTCTTCTCCTTCTCCACTAGGTTGATATGCATTGTATAGCACTCAGCCTCGCCTATGCCTGCCAACCATCCTAGCAATTCTTGATCGGAATCGTCTTTACAAAGCAATGGATTTTGATGTTCTCCTATTTTCGTGTCTTGATTCCTGGAGAGCTGCAAGTTGAACCCGTCTTGAAGCAGATTCTTGTAGGTGTCCATGTTCAAAGAAAACCTAGCTCGTGCCATCTCTTGCCTTACTTTCTCCTTTTCTTTCTTTTCCATCTCATCGACTATTATTGTCTTCTTCTTGTCGATCGAGTTTGGGAATACTTGGATTTGAATCCGATCAGTCTTTGGCCCTATTGAAGTGAAACCTGTGCGCTAGTCATGCACACAATTGGCTTGCATAAGCCATGGCCGTCCGAGTAAGATCGAGAAAGTAGCCTCTGAGGTCCTTGGTCTTACTATCAGATAATCAACTTTAAATTCTAGACCCCCCACAACTGTGCTTACATTCTTCAAAAGACCCGCAGGCTTCACTTGCATTTGATCTGCCATCCTCAAGAACATCGGAGTTTCTTCCATGTGGTTGAGGCCCAAAGCTTTCATCATGTACTCAGTCATAAGGTTGATTGCGGCTCCACTATCTAACTGAGCACCAAGGACTGCATCTCCTTTAATCTCGACTGTCATAGCTGGAGCATTCGAATCAATTTGCGTTGTAATACTTTGAATCATTCCTTGGACATCTTTATCTTGTCTCTTTTTATCTCGAGCTTTCCTCGGCTTCTTGATATATTCATTGTAGAATTGTTTCCTATATACAGGTGAACATTTCAGTAATGTGCCAATGTCCAACATGACTTCCATGTCAGTCAACAGTTTTACGATATCAATTTCCTCCCAACTTTGTCTTTCCTTCCTAAACTTTGGAGCCCTTAATCTTTCAGGGAATGGTGCTATGCCTGGCACAAACTCTTTGGTCACTGGTGGAAGGATCTCGACTTCTTCCCCATCCTCAAACTCTTGCTGCTCGGCAAATCCTCCAACTTGGTTTTCTACCTCCCCATGTTCGGGTATCTTCTCCTGGCTAGCTTTTTCGCTTTCGTCTTCTGGATGTTTCTTCGAATACTCTTGAGTCCTTGTGACTACTACCACAGTTGGCTCTTTATGCGGTTTATTGGCCTGGTAAGCATCCACAAAGTGCATTGACGAGCTAGAGCCTTCTTGAGGGTTTGGTGCCCTAAACACCACTCTGATCATAGGAACTGGCTCTTGAGCTCTCGGTGTGGAATGCATCTGAGTCTCAACATAATTTGAGGATCCTACTAGCCCCTTATCCTTGCCAGTGGCAGCTCTTCGTTTTGGACAATCTTCATCAAAGTGGCCCTCTCCACTACAGTACCTACATAGCGGGGTATAATCAACTGGTTTCCTTTCGTTTGGACATCTAGATTGAGTATGGCCAAAGCCATGGCATCTCCAACACTGGATTGGACCATCTCTCCTTTGATCACGTGCAGCTCCTCTCGGATAGTCTCCTCCCTGACCCTGAGCACCATATCCATAAGTTTGTCTGTTTTCCCAATGAGATGTAGGTGGGACACTTTGAGCAGGCAATCCCGTGTAGGACCTTTCTCTTGTATCTCCCAATTTCATGGTCCGCTCTTCATAGGCCCTCTTGTTGTAACATCGATCTTTCGTGTGATTTGTCCTTCCACAAAAAGTGCAATGCATTCTAGGTGGCGATCTATCTGTGAATACTCTCGAGACTGTAGGGCATTCTGAAGCCAGATGGCCATAACCATGGCACTTTCCGCACCATGTATTTGATTGAAACACTTGATTGGGGTTTGTGGTTACCTCTTGTTTCACTGTGTATGTTTCCTGGGTCATTGTGGCAGCTTTTATAGCGTGTGTGACCAACTCCAATATTCGTTCTTCAGTCAGCGTAGGCTTCACCTCGCCTGGATGCTAGTGGCAGCTACAAAAGCTGCGGTCGTCAATGTGGGACTTCCTTGGCCAGGATCTTTCATCGGTATGTTTCCTGGGCCTCCCATTAGCTCGTATAAGAGCTCAATCTTCCTTTGTTGACATAATTGTACTTCCTCCCAAAGCATTGCTTGTTCCTTAGCATCTATTAAAGTTGCAGGTCTTGTCAGGCTGATATGCTATTGCGCCGTAGGATCTCTCAATCCGGCAATGAATCTTCTCTTCAATGTCTCATCGTTCGGGGCATTCGCGCCCATCTTTCTTACCAAGGTTTCCATTCTCTGAATGTAGTTATCAATGCTCTCATTGACTCCCTGTCGCAGATAATCCATCTGTTGGGCTGATCTATCTTGGAAGCCTTGTCGTCGAAACTTTGACAAGAAGGCTTCCTTGAGCATCTGATAAGTTCCACACTCTTGTGGTGTCAAATTCCCATACCAGTTGGCTGCCTCATCACGGAGAGTAGCCGAAAAAATCCTCAATCTTTGACCCCCGTCAACTACCTCGTTGGCCTCGCAAGTAACTTCAAATAGTTGGATAAAACTATCTGGATCCTCGTCCCAAGCACCTGAGAACTTGGTAAAGTCCCCAAATGAACCGAAATCCGCTGAGCCATTTCGAACAGAGGTGTGATGTCAATATCACTTCGATCCCAGAAATTTAGTGCACGCGGCCTCAGGATCCCTCCTTCAAATTTTTGCACTTGATTCGCGACTCTCTTATGGGAGTACACGTTTTTGGCAGATTTCTTTGAGCTAGTCAAGGTCGACTCACCTTGCGACTCCCACCTCCGCCTTTCTCTTTCAAGGGCTCTTCTCTGAGCGCGCTCTTCTCTTTGCGTTCGTGTTCCTCCTGAGGATGAGCTCCCCTTGCTCATGTACTAGATCCGGGGTCCACAAGCTCGGCCAACATGTGGCACTAGGCGAACCTATGGCACTCTCTTATAGAGACGTACCAAGCTTTTCCCGGCAAACGCACCAAAATGTTGTCTCTCTTAGTCCAGGGGAAAGTGTCTTATGTGCAGTTTTATTTTTCCTAATTTCCTTGCACTTAGTCTCCTTCCTTTGCATGGTATCCACAATTGTATCTTGTAAGGATAACTTCTCGTTCTCCCACTTACTTGCACTTACTCTCCTGCACACACTACACTTACCGGCATATACTCAACCACACACACCTCGCAATCCTCTATGCGTTCACATGCACCCCCTTTTCCCCTCACTCTCTCTTACCCGTCCACACTCACATATACTCATACGTTTTCACCTTTTCACTCTTTTACCCGCTCCTTCATTTACACACATCCACTCTATTACACATGCCCACTCTCCCCCTTCTTATTCACCTCCGCTCGCTCACTTCCTACCCTATTCTTGTTTTCTTTCCTACTATGTTCTTTTGTCTTCCTTCCTCACTCACTATAATTTCTAGGTAATATAACGCTGAAGGGGCATATCACTCTTGTAATTAAACTCCATTGGTGAGGAATATCTCGGCACTATAATCCATCTCACATTGTGGTGCCATTGGCGTTCCCATGAAAAACTACATCACCAGCGACCCAATTATAACTTGCGTGGGTACCTTAGCATTCCCCTTGAGGGGAATTTTAAATGGTCACTCCGGAGTCAACTTTGAAAGTAGAAAATATCACTTTAGAAAAACCCCTGGGAGGCTTGAAACCGCAACTTGAGCATGCCTTTTGATCATTACCTTTCACATAGAAGCTTAACCCACAATTTTGTATTCACACAGAAACGATACAGCATCAGCGACAATTCCATAAAATCCAAATTGTGAATCTACTTAATGCATGGAAGCTTACAACATCATGCTATATTTTCAATGCCAAGCATACTCATTTTCTCTCATAACGTTTCACACATTGCACCTTCTGAATGTAGGAGCCGTGAGCACATAGAACAGGCCTCGTGCCTTCTTTGACAAAAACCTCAAATGCATATATAAAGAAGCATCATATACTTAGAGAAATGTGCGTGCAATCCCTAGACTAGAAGAATATTCAATCTGATATGATGCACACACAGAGACCCTCTTGGCCTGTTGGACATCAACTTCGAGCATATATGGGTGCATCAACATGAGAAGTGCGTAGTTAAACTTATCATTCTCTTTTCAATGGAAAGCATACTACATCCTTGCAATGGAATGCGATGTAAACTTCCTAGCATAATAGCATGACTAAGTGCAGTTCTGGGCGTTTAGGCAAAGAAACAAATTCACATGCAGTCGATCAAGCTAGCCAATCTTGTCCGCAACAGGTATATTTACAAAGAATATATGACTACGGAAGATTCATGGACATAACAGTATTGCTTGGTGATGCTGAATTTGGGTGCTGACCTTCAATAAATATCATGCTGCTTCATCGTCTGACCAATGAAACAAACATCAGATTATTACTTTTACATAGTCAGCAAGAGATTCACAAGCAAGTCATTTTCTTGCAGCTGGTCTGACTCCCAAGTTCGGAATTGCGTGCTCTAATAGATACAAGTAGTAAAGGTAGATGAAGCACATCAGATAACTACGCCCATGACTTCCTCCTCAAGTTGCGCTTAATGACCTCTATACCGATTCTGCGACTGAAACAGAGTTTCCAGCACATGAGCAATTATTGAAAATTCCCACTCTGTTCCAACAGAGGAAGCACCTCGCGTTGTTTTCCAACTCGCCCTTCAACTGCCCCTGAGCTACAAGCTTGGTTGTACCCCCCCCTTATTGAGATGTTGCCAATGATATATTCTCCTCCATCTATCGAGAAGCACTCCACGAACAATATTCTCTATTCTCCCCCCCCGCACAGAACTCTCCTCCACCTCTCTATCCCTTCAAGAGAACCAATCCCCTGCGGATAAGAACAGACATGCCCCCTTATTGGTTTCACCTTGTGACTGTCAGACGCTCAAAGGCCCTAGCTTGATCACACCAATCTAGGATATTGTATGCAAAACTAACCAGTACAACATAAGAACATCATTGCAGAGCAAACTATCCATCCATCTAATTGCCATGTTCAATCTCCAAAACCACACAACTCAGCCACTTGTCTCCAGTATCACCTGTAAAGTACCTTCATTTTATTTCCTATGTATGAACCGAACGTCAATCCCATGGTAATTTTATCTTGCACTGAAAATGATCATTTGGCATTCCCATCATGATAGCTCTACCGACTAATGTACTACTACATCATCTTGAACACCGTCCAATTGCTACGACATGCAAAGATTACATTGGTGCTTCTACTGAGGGTGGTCGGAACCTAGCAGCATCTACGATTTGTCTTGGATTGACATAAAAAAATCTTTATTGAGAGGACCAAGGTTCCCTTTCTCGTTGTCTCACGAAATGGGGTGGAGGAAATTTGAGATGTGCACTTTACTTACAACTGAAGCAATACCATAGTTTTTCATGCCCTCCAAAATTACTTATAACCACCATAGTGAATAGTATCGCACCAAAATATTATGTCCTTGGGCATGTTGTGATAGAAGCGTAGGCATGAACATGATGCAATGCTTCGTACAAAACAAGGTGCCAAACTTGAGATTTAATGTACAGAACCTGTGGGAGCAAGTATTTCAGGTCACCGATGTGTCGCTTTTAGGCCATCGCGTGGAGTTTTGAGCTTCTGATTCATCAAGTGAGGCATAAAGCTAAACTTCAGTCGGACAGAGAGTGCTGCTGGACCACCCGCTTGCATCGCAAGGAATGAACTGCCCTTCTGTTGGATTTCCCACTGTGCCTTCTAGCCCAGCAACTCCTTCCCCTGTGATATCTCTATGCTGTAAAGGACATATCTCGCATCCTCCCCCTTCTTCTCGAATCCTGCACACGTAGCCCAGCAGAAGCCCCCAGCTCTCTCGATGAGGAGAACGCCTCGTCTCACTGCTCTACCAAAAACAGAAGACCCTTCACTCCTTGTTCCCTCAACACATCGCCTCCCTCCTCTGAGAAAAACTCCACAGTGCTTCGATGCTTCTTGATGTCAAATCTCTCTCAATCTCTTCCGGCTTAGTGCCCAAGGATCTGCTCAATAGTACCAGAAAAAATTACCCTCCCCCCCGTTGCTGCTCTTCAGGGTATCAGTGCCCAGCAGTTCTCTCGACGAGACCCCCCTTCTTCTCCTGTTCGTACCCTTGCACAAAAACAAAAACAGAGAGAGACGAAAATGGCTCCCTCCTTCCCTTTTTCTCCCGCTCTTGTGTGCCTCTCTGCATGGAGTCCCCACTTCTCACTGATGAGAAATGGCCAAAAGAAACCGCCATAGATGGCAGGGTTGTAGGGAGTAGCAGTGTTGGCACGAGGACTCCTCTGTCGCCTTCGACAGTAGTGGCCAAAAAATCAAAAGGAAAAAAAAACCTCCTCCTTTCTGCAACAAAAATGGAAAATGGCCCAATCCTCTGACAAGTAAAACGGACATTCCATTGCATGTAACTTCTCCAAATGTATGACACACTATGAGTAAGTCATTACATGATAAAGATTGTTTATATCATGTACTCCCAGTTAAGAGTCTCTCCAAGATCTGCTTGAAACTTGACTCAAGCTCCTGAACATTTCTTGCTTCATGACTAACAAGGAAAGGGAGCAACTCATATTCAAAGAAGTTGATGTTTCCATCATTGAACGGAGAACCAGTGATGAAGCTCCTTTCTAAGGTATCTACATCCAAGATCATCACTAAGTCTTCATCTCATCAATCACATTGCTCAAGTTAAGACTTGTTTTTATCCATTGAATATAATGTCTTAGTCACCTCAAGTTCTTCTCAAGAATGGATCTTTGATAGTGGATCCACCTCAACATGTGCAAGGATCAAGAATCATTTCAAGAACTCGAATAACACTCAAGAGAATCTTTCTTAGGTAACAACAAAATTCTACGCATCGAAGGTAAATGAAAGGTTAGCATTACCAACCACAAGGGAGAAAGAACATACTTTTTATATCCAATCTTTGCATGAATTAACTATCAATAAAAGCTACAACGGATCATCATAAAATGCTATTTGACAACAACTTTGTTAAGGTGATTGATCCCTCTACACATGGCATCATAGGCCAAGGAGTTGAAGACAAAGGGTTTTACAAGCTTTCTTATTTCCTCACCAAAGAATCCCTTTTCGAGGTATGCCGTGAAAGATATGGACACACTTCATATCTTATGAAGATTTCCTCATCTTGGCATGTACCCAAGGCAAATAACATAGGGACCTTGTTCCAAAAGAGGCATCTACTTGAACTAAGAAGCTTCTAGCACTTGTCCATAGGGACCTTTGTTGTATTCATTAGCCTCTAGCCCTTGTCCATATGGACCTTTGTTGTTCCATGAATACCCCATCTTTAAGTGGTTCACTCTACGTATATCTTCTTGTAGATGACCACAACAGATTTACTTGGGTATTCTTCCTAAAATCAAAGCTAGAAGCTTTCAGCAAATTCAAAAGTTGGACAAGTCATGTGGAGAATGAATCATCTATATCTTTGACCATATGGTGGTAGAGAATTTCTAAACTATGAGCTTCACACCTTCCTCAAGCAAAAGGGGATCAAATGAAAAGTCACTCAACCTCATACTCCATCTGAAAATGGGGTCGCAAAATGAAAAATTTGAAGTATCATGTAAATGGATCAAAGAATGCTCCACAAAAAAATCTTCCTTGAAATTTTGGGCCGAATCCATTCACACCGCCATGCAAATCCTTAATCAAGGTTTCACCTATGCACTTTCCAACATGAAACCATTTGAGTCTTACCATGGAAGAAATCCCAATGTCAAGTATTTTTTTGTCTTTGGAAGTAATGCCTAGTGAATAGTTCAAAGCCTATCGCCTATACAATCTCGAGCATCACACAATAACCATTTCCAAGGATATTATTTTTTATGAAAATTCCAAGTAGTCAAAAGATCCAACACCCGACTCTAGTCCTTCCATCTACACTTCAGAGAGGGATAAACTACTCTCCAAACCTAGTCCCAATGCAAGTACATCACAACAACCAAAAAGGTCTCGAACGCTTCTAGAGAAACAAAACAAAGAGCAAAGTCACTTTATCAACTATGAGTCATGATGCATAGGATATAATAGATACATGAACCTTCAACTTATCAAGAATTTAAGGGTCATTTAGAATGGGAAAAAGCCATGAAGCCTGAAATTCAAGTCATCCAAGATAAAAAATACTTGGACACTTACACCTAGACCACCCAATCATCAAGTAATTAGATCCAAATGGATTTATGAGGTCAAGTATAAGTCAGATGGAACCTTTAAAAAATATAAAGCTTGAGTAGTTTTCAAAGAATACAAGCAAAAGCATGGCATTGATTATGAAGAAACATTTTCTCCCACAATAAGATACACTACAATTTGCACACTGCTTGCTATAAGTGCTCATTACAAGTGTCCCATCTACTAACTAGATGTCAAGAATGTCTTTCTTTATGGAGAACTTCAAGAAGACATATATGTGGAACAACCTAAAGGTTTCTGAATCAAAAGAAAAGAAGATCAAGTATGCAAACATCACAAAGCACTCCATGGTCAAGAACCTCACGTTGGGTATGAAAAGATCCACTCTTTCTTTGAGGCTAATGGATTTCAAAGAAGGTCAATCGATGATATGATCTTGGCCAATTTAGATAATGATCACATCCACATTCTTTTAAACCAACTTCATCAAGAGTGCTCCATGAACAATTAAGGACTCCTACACTATTTATTAGGCATGGAAGTTTGGAAGTAAAGGAAGGTATCTTCCTATCCCAAATGAAATATTGTTCTGATCTCCTTTCCAAGTATAATAAGGACAAGTGGTGCTCTATTTCCACACATCCAAACCCCAACATTAAGCATACCTTGAAGGATACATCACCACTTTTGGATGTGCATGCCTATCGCTAGCTTCTTGGATCTTTGTTCTACTTATCCAACACTAGGCCCAACATCATTTATGCAATCAGTGTTCTTAGCCAGTTGTCCCATCAGCCTTGTTAGACACAATGGCAAGCTACTCAAAGATTACTTAGCTATCTTGCCCTCACTTGACATCATGATATTTGGTATAGATGGGGCATTGACCTCGTTGAATATTCCAATTCAGATTGGGCTAGTGACTTTGATTTTGAATGTTCCACCTTTGGTTACATGTACTTGCTTGGCTGAAGACCCAAATTTTAGGCAAGTCAGAAGTATCCTATAGTTGCTCTTTCAGCCATAGAGGCCGAGTACCAAGTATCCATTTTTGCAATGTATGAGGCCTTATGACTTTGATGTTTATTCTCTAACATTGGTATTTTGTAAAAAATTCCTACATGCATCTGCATTGATAATTAGTCAGCATTGGCCATCACCAAGAATCAAGTCTTCCATGCTCAGATGAAGCACATCAAGATCTAGTACCATTTCATCTATGAGAAGACCATATCTTAGGAGATTCCTTTGGATCAGTGTACCTCTCAAGTGAACTTGGCGGACATGCTCAATGAGACTCTACCTCCAATTCCACTCTAGTTCTTGGTGGACCTTTGTAGCATTCAACTCTGCAAAATGGATTTGCAGTGGGGATAATGAAGAAATGGTCCTATTTCCATCCATATTTACATTTACCATTATTTTACTATTTCACTAATATGAGTGCATCTCCACTTTGTATCTCATTTGGTTCTATTTGGGATCCCTTGCCATTTTCTTCTACCTTGTATTCATTCTCCTTCAAGGGTAATTATCTCACATATGATGTATTTTCAAGGCTTCCTCCAAATATATATAAGAGGGCCTCTCCCCGACTTTTAACTTGGTTAGAAGCTTGATATCTCACTTCATGCTCTTGGCAAGAACAATCTTAATCTATATGTGAGTTTTTCCATTTCATGGTCTACTCATTTCTTAATCTCACATTCATTTCCATTTTGTGGGTACATGTTCTATTTCATTTAGCTTCTCCATGTGTACTCTTTACACATAGATCATCCATAGAAACTTCTAAGCTCAAATTAGGAAATTTTTTTAACATAAGACACATTAGCATTTGGAAAGTTATCGTGGTAATTTTGAGGTCAAAGAGAGAATCATAGTCCCCATTCAATCGCATATGTTGTCTTATGTTATTTCTATAGGATATGCCTACTTGAACATAACTTGAAAATATATAAAAGAAGCTATAAAATCTCTTTCCTACTACCCTTTAAAAGAGATTATCTATTTATGGTAGAGGATAATTATATCTTATAGTTGGTGCCTTCACTATCTTCAAATCAATGAACACTCTCATTTTTCTATTTTTATAGAGCACAATCACAATTGATGAGACCCATTTAGTGTTTTTAATCCCATTAATGAATCTTGTAGCTATCGTGTTTTGTATCTCCTCTCTAATTCTTATAACATAGACATCATTATATATGTATGGTCCTTTCTTAGTAATCTTGGAATTTGGAGACATAATAATTCTAAGAGCAAAAATTCTAGATCAACTACTTTAACATTCTTGAAATTCCAAGATAATATGTCCTCACACTCAATCAAGCTAAACATTGCTTCCTCTTGTTCATTTATTGACTCATTTCCAATGTATGGACATCACTTATCGTCTTTTTCTATTGTAATCACCACGTTTTGTACTTTTCTTTTGACATAGGATGTTGAAAATAAAGGTATAACCCTATATGATTATGATATGAATGAGATTCAAAGGAAATTTGAAGAGATAAATGACACAAAGAAGGTATCACCTTATCCATTTGGAGTGAGAAGGACAAAGGACAAGAAATGGAAGGTCATGAGGAGAGGGAAGATGCAAGGGTAGATGAAGAGTCACATGTTTCCATGGGATTTTATCTAAATATATAAGGATTTTGGAAATGACTTTTGTAGAGAATTACAACAGAGTGAGGATGCATACCCTAATCACTCATGCACCATAGCATACCAAACTTCCTCATAATAGTGTGTTAGAATGCACCCATGTATTTCTATCGTATATCTTTTTGTACACAATCATCTTGTAGGATGCATTTCCCACTACATGTATATCCCAATCAATTTATATAATTTTAGAAAGCTCACTTCTTTTAAACCTTTTGCTTTGAATATCTATGCAAAATTCATCCAATTTAATAAATGAGAGCAATTCTTCTAAACCTCAAATTCCTACATAATAGTTTTTCTTGTAGTGTAGATTTTCCTAATAAAATCCTACTCAATCTGAGATATCTATAGCTCAATGGAAATGTACTAGTCTAATATGTGTGGAAAAAAATCTCAAGGTCATCTGATAATTGAGTTGTGATAATTAATAAGCAAGTGCAATGATAGAATTTGAGAGAGGATCATTAGCTTTTGCTACACATATTTGGAGACAAATTCTCCACAATTGATATCAAAGTTAAAGGAGAACTACTTCGGGTCCACTAGATCAACAACAAAGGAAGTTAAGGCTAAATTTGGAGGTGCCACATAAAGGGGGAAACATCATCAAAAGGGATGCAAACAAGAGGTATCTCTGCAAACCCTCATCTTTTGAAAGTGGCAAATTTAGGTCAGAAGCTAGAGAAATTGGATAAGGTATTAGTGGAAGTGTGCCTTCGTGGTTTAGGAGCTACATATAAGTAGTTAAGAACTTCTATACAAACCAGGGAAAATATTTCAAATTTTGCTTATCTGGTATCTATGCTGATTATCGAAGAAAAGAATCTTGGCGAGGATTCAAACTCCCAAGGAAAATCTAGTTCTAAGCAGGTATTCTACTCTGGAAGAGGAAGAGGCAGAGGTAGAGGTTTCGAAAATGGAAGAGGAAATAGTAACCTAGACCAAAGTCAACAACAGAATCATTGAGGAGGAAGAGGATAGTTTCGAGGCAGGGGGAGCCAAAGAGGCCGCAGAAATTTCCAAAGAAATGATTTAGGTAATGATAGTAAAGGATGCTGGAATTGTGGTAAATCTGGACACTTTGAACGTTGCAGGTTGAAGAATCAAAATAAGAGAAGGCAGCAGAATAACTATGCATCCACAAGTGCAGATGATTCTGAGAAGCTATTCATGGTTCAACATCACATGATGAATATGATGTCTATTGGTGTTTCAAAATTGAATGATAATGTCTGGTATGTTGATTCAAGTGCTTCAAATCACATGACCAGTCATGCAGAATGGTTTAGTAGTTTGCAGAAATTGCCAATTCCTGGATATGTTGAAACAGGTGATGACATATCGCATTCTATCGAGCATACAAGAAACATAGCATTATCTATGGAGGAAAGGAAGGTAAAACATCTTGCTAATGTGCTGCATGTTCCAAACATAATAAAGAATCTAGTTTTTGTTGGACAAATGGTTGACCAAGGATTACAAGTCAGGTTCAATGTTGATGGTGTATATGTAGAAGATTACAAACAAGGTGGACGATTGATTGCCAAAGGAAACAAAGTGGGTAGGATGTTTACCTTGAATGTGAAAATTCCTAAAATGAATGTAGCCATGTTTGCAAAAGGTGCAAGAGTTATTGTTGATATAGAGATCTGGCACAAAAGAATTGGACATGCAAATCTGCAAAGGTTGAAATTGATGCAGTCAAAGGAGATCGTTCATGGGCTACCAAAATTCAAGGTTTTAGAGATGCAAAAGATATATGCAGCATGTCAATTTGGTAAACAGTCAAGATCATCATTTCCACATGACAAGCATGTTAGTGAGAATGTGCTAGAAATAGTACATACAGATGTCTGGGGTCCTGCAAAGACCACATCTATGGGCGGTTGCAGGTTTTATGCTACTTTCATTGATGACCATACACAAAAAGTGTGGGTATATTTCATGAAAGAGAAGAGTGAGGTATTCACTCACTTCCAAAATTTTAAAGCTATGGTGGAAAAGCAGACACGGAAGTATATTTAGACATTAAGATCTGATGGAGGAGGTGAATACATGTCAAATGAGTTCAACAATTTTCTTAAAAGTCATGGAATTCGATGTCAATTTTCATGTAGGTACACACCACAACAGAATAGCGTTGGTGAATGAAAAAATAGGCATATTGCAGAAATAGCTAGAGCCTTGATGGCTGAGAAGAATATGCCTTATTGTTATTGGGCAGAAGCTGTGCATACGGCTGTATACATCATGAATAGAACTCCAATTGCTGTTGTACATCAAGTTACACCTGAAGAGAAGTTTACATGTAAAAAGCCAAACTTATCACATATGAAAGTATTTGGTTGTATTGCATATGTACATGTTCCAGATGAATTGAGGACAAAGCTTGATCCAAAAGCAGAAAAATGTATCTTCATTGGGTACTCCCTTGAACAAAAGGGATATAAATGTTATAACCCACTCACACGATAGGTGAAGGTGAGCAGAGATGTGGTATTTGATGAAATGTCAAGCTTCTATGCGGATGGCAAAGAAGGCCTGATTCTTGAACCAAATGACAAAGAAAATGCTGAAAAATCAAGTGTAGAATCTCAAGTTTTGAGTGGACCGGATGCATCCCCAAGCAATAGTTCCAACTCAAATCTGTGGAGTGGAAGATTGCGTTGAAATTTTAGTCCAGTAAATTCATCAAATACATGCAAGAAAGGTAAAGAAAAGCTTTCTGTTGGTAGTAAAACGTGTGCAGGTTTTGAAGACGTTAATGGAGATTCAAGTGGTTTAGAAAAGAGTCTTGATGAGGAACTTGGATTTCCCTCTATGAAGACTCCAGGAGTAAGAAGGGCACATGCAGATGATACAATGAGAAGTGATCCAAGACCAAGAAGATCTGGGAGGATGCGAAATTCAATGCAACAATTGACGTATGACAGTTATATGGCTCGTCATTGTGCCTACATGACCAAGGTAATACAAGATGGTGAACCTTCTTGTTTTGAAGATGCAATTGGAAATGGAGATTGGGAAAAAGCTATGGATGAGGAGATGGCTGCACTTTATGGGAATGATACATGGAAGTTGGTTCCATTGCCGCAAGGAAAGAAACCCATAGGCCGCAAATGGGTTTACAAGGTAAAGCATAATGCTGATGGTAGCATAAGCAGGTACAAAGCACGATTGGTAGCAAAAGGATATGCACAAACTTATGGCATTGATTATGAGGAAACATTCAGCCCTGTAGCTAAAATTTCTACTGTCAAAACACTTGTTGCATTAGCTACACCAAAAGGATGGACTTTGCATCAAATGGATATGAAGAATGCATTCCTACATGGTGAGTTATAGGAAGAAGTATAGCCACAAGGATATGAAGATTCAAAGCATCCAGAATATGTTTTCAAGTTGCAAAAGGCTTTGTATGGGCTGAAGCAAGCTCCTCGTGCATGGCATGCAAAAATTGCTGATTACTTAACCTGCATTGGGTTTTCTATGTGTGATGCAGATCATTCACTATATGCAAGGAAGGCTAATGATGGCATCATGATTGTGGCTATCTATGTTGATGACTTGTTTGTAGGTGGTGATAATGAAGAAAGCATCAAAGAGGTAAAGCAGCTTCTTATGCAGGAATTTGACATGAAGGATCTTGGTGTGCTGCACTACTTCTTGGGCATTGAGTTTATACATACAAAAACAAGTATATGGATTTCACAAAGGCAATATGCCTTGAATATGCTACGAAAGCATGGTATGGCTGATTGTAAGCCAATTTCCATTCCATTAGATCATAATTTAAAGTTGGATGCTACATCAGGTGAAGCATTGGAAAATGCTACTATGTACTGGAAAATTGTGGGAAGCTTGATATATCTCACAATTACGAGGCCTGATCTTAGCTACACTATTGGACTTGAAAGTCAATTTATGCAGGTTCCCAAGAAGCCACATTTGGATGCTTTGAGGCGCACTCTATGTTATGTGAGTGCTACTTTGGATTATGCATTGTTTTATGAGGCTAGTGTAGATTTGTAGGTGGATACACTGATGCGGATTGGGCTGGTAGCATTCCAGATAGAAGATCTACTAGTGGCTTTCTATTCTCACTTGGGAGTGCAGCTATTACATGGAGCAATAAGAAGCAACCCACTGTTGCTTTGTCGAGTATAGAGGCTGAGTATAGAGGTGTTGCAATGGCAGCATGTGAGGCATCAAGGCTAGAGATGTTGCTTGCAGATTTAGGTGTGGAAGTGCAAAAGCCTATCACTATCTATTGTGATAACCTTAATAGTATATAGTTAGCACGGAATCCTATTTTTCATGCTAGAACAAAGTGTATCGAGGTACACTATCACTTCATCAAAGAGAAGGTATTAGCAAGTGATATTGATCTTGTTTATGTGAGAATGGATGAGCATGTTGCTGATATTTTCACTAAAGCACTTGGAACAGAGAAGTTTAAGAAGTTTCAGAAGATGCTTGGATTAGAGGACATGGCGTTGAGCTTGAGGGGGAGTATTGAGATATCAAACTCAACATGTGATGATCCAGGATAACACGTATCACTTCTTTCATTTCTCTGACATGTATAATGATCACACCGGTATATGTCAAGGATACTTCATGGAGCTTTATTAGATTTATCCACCGAGAGTGATGGCACATTTGTTTCTTGCCAACTCACTCATTCGTGGACATTAGTTTTTTCCTTTTGTACTGGTCTTTATATATTGCAGTAGTTGTAATCTTGTTTTAGGTCATTCTTGTACATTCCTTTTTATGTAATAGAAAAAGAAGAAGATCATTCTTCGTTGCCTCAATCTGTGTGTGTGCTTCTCCTTGAGAGTGAGAGTGTGTGTGTGTGAGCTCTCTTCCTTATCTCCTTCCTCGTGACAAAACCATAGGTGGATCTCCAAACATCACATATCAACAAAGGAGGCAATTGAGGGAATCGGATGACAAAAATGGATTTCCCTCATATTATAGGTCATCTCCAAGACAATGATAGCCCACATACAAAAGTTGGAAAAAGTTAACAAATTTTGGGAAGCATTAAATATTGTAACCTTAAGATCAAGGAGCTCACAGATCAATTGGCATCAATGGAATGCTTCATGTAAGAGGAATACATTGTGCAAATAGATCTTCCTGGATTGAGAGTGGAAGATAAATTGGAGCCACTCATCTTTACCATCCTTCATAGAGAACCCTTACCTTCATTTGAGGAGCTCATTCCACACCTTGTGGCAGAGCAAGCTCAACATGGAGATAGTCCAAATTCAAACAAGGGACATAATATAATCTTGTACAAAAATATGGGCAAATGAATAGGAGATAGAAGATGTAGAGGAAGGACCTACAATAACCAAGGAAACCATCAAGACAAGGAGGACCAAAAATGAAGGATCAATTGAAGCCAACACTCAACAAAGAGGTAGAGGTTGAGGCAAAGGAAGAGCTAGAGGGAAACGATAGCCATGAAGGTGTGATTCGCTATAATTGTGGAAAACCTAATAACATAACCTCTTAATGTTGGTATAAGAATTATAAATCTAATCAAGGAATCAAAACAATGATGTAAGTGCAACAACAAATGGAATAAATTATCAAATGCTAGCAATGAGACATGGATACACCAAAGGAGAGATGACACAAAGTGGTATATAGATTCAGGTTGAAACAATCATATGTCTTTCCAAGAGCAACCATTCACCATATTGCAGGTTCGCAAAGCTAAAGAATGTTTTGAAACAAATTACAACACCAAACATCCCATTGCACATGTGGGAGATGTTAGATTGGGAAGTGAAAATGCATCCAAGGTTCTATTAGTGGTATTGCATGTCCCTTCAATCACAAAGATTTTAGTAGGCCAAATGGTAGAGAACATATTGAAGGTCACCTCTCAATGGAAAAGAATTCTTCATCAAAAACCCAAATGAAGGAAAAATTTGTTAGTTCAAGGAACACGAGAGATAGGGCTCTTTATTTTGGACATCTCACCTCAAATGAGCAAGATAATTATTCTATGTTTGGAAATAGAAAGATTGTGGAGTTCGATCTATGAATTTAGAGGATAGGGCACTTCAATGTGCCCAATTTGAAGAATACAATCATGTCTGAAGTGGTAAGAGGCTAACAAGACTAAGGTTTGATGTTGGAAGAGATTATTGCTTAAAGGCACTCTCTCAGTACTTGATTGATAATGGAATCAAAAGACAATTTACATGTGAGTACATACCCCAAAAAAATAGGGTAACTAAAAGGATATGAATAGGTTTCAAACAAGTGTATTATATGCAATAACTTCCAATGAAGTATATTTTCTCAAGAAACTATATTTACAAGATCTCAAGCTGTTCAGATGCATATTCTATGTGCACATACCACAAGAGGTAAGAGGTAAGTTGGCTTTTAGATAAGAAAAATGCATCCTTTGCTATTCTTTGGATAAAAAGGGTTATAAGTGTTATAACCCCAATAAAGTAAATAAGAGTCGCTAGGGGTGTGATATTTGATGAATTAAGACCATGGTATGGAGACAAAGGTAAAGAGAAGGTACTTAAGAATGTTATGGATGACTAAATGTTTTATCAAAATGTTCACATACAATAAGAATCCTTTTCTATTTCAGGTCCAAAGGCTTCAAAAGCTTTGTCAACTATCCAAGGATGCAGGGAAGGATTTAGAATTCATTCATCATCCCCTATCTCGTGGAAAAGCATGCTTCGAGGTGAAGATAAACGACCTAGTGATCACACACCTAGTAAAGGTGAAGATGATTATGAAGAAATAGTTACACCATAGGTAAAGCTATCAAGGATGAGGAAGAAAATTTCTGCAAAAGGCAATGAATGGAGCTCTATAAGAAAATAACCCCATTCAAAGGCTGAGCTATGATAGTTTCATGGCCAAAACTTTTTCTTATATAATGCAACTTGTCACAATAAGGATCCAAATACATATGAAGGGGCTTCAAAAAAGGATGAAAGAAAAGAAGTTAGGGATGAAAAAATCAAAGAATCAAAGGAGAATGATACATGAGATATGGTACCTAAGAAGGAAGGATTTTAGATTGTATGTGCACCTGATTGTTGCTAAAAATAGGGTCTTATGCCAAAATTAGGCATTTTCACAAATATTATTGTGAGGTCTTTTTTGAGTTGGGAAGATTTATTAGAAACCTTCACCCATCACGTCCATGCATGTACTCCCCTTTGAATATAATCTTTATCCTTTGATTGAGCTTTGATTACTTTGCTTTTTGGTTGCTTTCTAGAGCTTACTCCAACACTCCCTCCTCCCTATTTTTTATCATCCTCGGTAGATGTTTTGGTGTGCATATGGGATGAGTGTGGGTATTGATGCATAGATGCCAAGTGTTGGATATGTACATTGTAGCAAACGATTGGCACCTACAAGAACCTCCAAATAGATATAGGGCAACTTCTTGAAGACTTTTTCTTTTGGACTTTTTGAATATTCTTTTATCTATACCATCAAAATGAAAAATAAATAACATGATAAAAAGAAAACAAAATTTTACAAAATGATTGTGTGTGTGAGTGAGATGTGAACCAAAGAGAAGGAAAAAAAGATGGATGGAAAACAAAATAAGATAGATCATGTTTAGAGGGATGTGCATGTAGCAAGAAGTAAAAGAAAGAAAGATAATTCTACCACTTAAAGGAAAATAAAATTATAAGAGACACGTTGTGAAAGTATTCATAGGGGAACTACTTAGTGTAGTGGTCCTGAATGCAAATTCTAGATGAGCTTATTGTCTGCGAAAGATGGGGGTCTTGAACTTATTATCTGATGAAGAAGATGCCTAATCTATGGGAATGCGAATCAATTTTCTTCTCTCTCTCTCTCTCTCTCTCAATTGGCTTGATGAGTATACATGACAAAAGATAGTAGGAAATATTGCACTTTATGGTGTTCTCTAAGACCATAAGAATTGATCTCTACAATTCTTGTGATTGATCAACATAATTATAATGTGCATTGTGAGAGGTGCACTCTAATAATCATGAACTTTGTCGATGTGGATGTTCTTGAGAAGTAAATAATAAAACACTAGCGGCACCAGCAAATACACGTTGAAGATGACTTCTTGAATCAAATACTCCTTGAAAAGCAATGTAATTGCCCTTTCTTAACTAGCCTAATTGTCTAAATAGCTTTGGTAACACTTGTCAACTTCACTTATCACCCTGTATTTGAATTCTGATAATTTTTTCAAATAAAATGTAGAATGTTGCTTTCTTGTAGTTTGTGTGTTCTATGAGTGAGGTCACCTAAAAGAAAATGTGAGTGGAAAACAAGTTATACAAGTGATGTGTATCCTCACATACAAGATACAAGTCTTGTATCTAGGGTTGGAAAAACTATGTCTTATGCAAGGGCATGTAATATGGCCTTATATTTGATGCATACTTGAATTGAAAATGGTCTATTATCATGCAAAAGACAAGATTATGCATTATGCACATGGTTTTGGTACAAAGAGGTTTTCAAATCCTTGATTTAATCAACTCTTTTATGCCTAATTGCATGTATCATTGAACTTGAAGTACTAGATGGTCAATGTTATTTTTGACAATGGAAAAGAAATGAACATATATGTAAATATATACAAGTATATGTGTGCTCTTTCAAACCACATGCATGAATTACAAGAGCTTGAGGTTCACATGGAACATGAAGATCTTAAAAACAATGCTTTTAGGTGTTGTGAAGGCTCTTTGATGATGAGTGATCCTTGACTGGTGAGAAAGTGACTATGGGACGTGGAAGAGAAATGGGACATCTCTAAACCGACATAGTGTGCATTTTTTTCCTTCTCTTTCATACAATGAGAGTCCTTGGGTATCCACTTTTAGATGGTCCTAAGCTTTTGCTGTTGTGGTCACCTTTTTGTACATGTAAGAGTCTGCTTTTGTTTTTGTGACCCTAAGTTCTTGGACTTCTTTTTTATGATTCTAGTTTGAGCCTTAAGGATATATTTGGGTACCCATCTTGATTTTATTGACTATGTGTTGCTCTAATTTTCTTGTGGATCCATATCTATTTTATTATAGCTTGTGGTTCACTACATTGCAGTCTATTGTTGCTAAGTGGATTTTTATGTGAGGCTTGTTTCGTGTTGTGGAGACGAGAAGAATCCTTGAATGATGTTACCTATTTCTTGGACACCCATATATGTGTTTTCAATGTTTGTGCTACCACAAGAGACTTGGGTGAGCAACATTGTTTATCCACATGAGTGTGGAGTCCTCTTGGATGCTTTGATCATGGTTGTAGTTTTTTAGGTTTTTATGCGATCGTATTTTGATTGACAAGTGGCAATTTTGATGTTGGTTTCATGTTAGAGGAGGACTCAAGAATCTTTGGATTCTGTTTAGGTATCAATCCATTGATTGAAGAAGAGTTGAAAAGATAAGTACATATTTTCCTTGGCACTAGAGGATCATTGTCAAATAGCTATTCTTGTCAAATAGCTATTCTTGTCCTAATATGACCTATTCAATCACTTCATCATCTTCACAAACTAAAAATGTTACCTATATTTTGGCCTTATCCAGTTGTATGGGAAGTGTAGCTTCTCCAATGCATAGTTTTTGTGTTCCGCATAAACCTATTAGGTAGTCTTCTACTAGTTTACCTTGGCCTTTAAATTCTATACGAGAGAACATCTGATTGCATTAGTTGTGACACCTATATTGATTCTTGGCAAATCTTGACTCTACAACCACTTATGTACTCCGAGAGAGGATCAAGTTGTAATTTTGCTAACTATATGACCCCTCTAGGTGAGATACAATGTATCACATAGGATCCATGTCCTCATTTATGTAGTTTCATTGCATGTTGTTTTAGTGTGATCCTATAGGCTACATGATAAGCCAAATTGCATGGTGCAATTCTTTATCACAATATGAGCATCTCGAATTTATTAGTTTCATCAAAACCATGTGTAGCACTTTTTTGGAGCTCTTAGATTGATTATTTTCCTAAGGATGATATAGAGATTAATTTTCATGGACAAACAAAAATTCTTTAAGTAATGCCTCTATGGTCACTCATTATCTTGCTTGGGAGGTTGAATGTCGTGAGTACTTGTTCAAATAGAAATTTCATTGTGGTTTGAGCATCATCCTTCATTATGGTGCATTCCTTAACACATTTGATGAGATACTAAGTTGCTACTATAATGTACTCAATGTGAGATCCTTTGGAAGGTGGGCCTGTAGGACCAATAAAGTTTATTCCCTATTTCGAAAATGCATTTCTTGCCATCATTGGCCTAAGATGCATATGATCTTGATTGAAATGATATTTAACTCTTTGGGAAGTGTCACACTTGCTCATGAACATTTGAGAATCCATGCATAAGGTAGGCAATGATAGACTAGCAAATAAAATCAATTAAACTATCTGATCACAACACCGAGTGTGTGGCCTCTATAGTGGAAAATATTCATCTTCATGTACACAGAGGGGTACAAATTTATCTAGCTTGTAAAGCATGTTTCTAATAAGAGGGCAATCTCACATCTGCTCTTGTAAAGATATTTTCTTAGTTATGGTCATTTTAGTATGATAAATGCTAGATTTTTAATAATCTATTGTGTTCTTTGTCTTGATGGGCATGCAAATACACAGAGTAGCATGCTCAATGGTTGGAATGACTTGGTGGGTGGAACATGCACTAACATAGCCATATACTATGTTTTCCATGTGTGTCCAATGTATGCCATTTCTTTACATATTCAATACAGTCCATGATTTAGGGAGATGCAAAAGATGAACTAGGCCAAATGTTAAAACATGTATTGTTGACTCAATCCATTTGGGTAACGTGTTAACATTGAACAGGTAGGTGTCCAATAATTCATCATTTATTTCTTCATTAGGGTCAATGCTTTTTAGTCTTGAGAGGTTATCTACACATTCATGAGTACTAGTATTTTTGACTACCAATTCAAAACAATATTCCATTAGAAGAAGGAGCCAACATATTGGCCTATTCGTAGCTCAAGGCTTATTGACAAAGTAAAGGCTTGATGACTCAATAGTGTTAAAATGTTTTCCCTCCATAAATCATGCCTAGTCCTTTTTGTTGTGTGGTAATGTAATTGTGTTTAACAATGATGAGTTATGTGCTTGCATATGCAATCAAGAATTCCATATTTCCCTCATCAATAGGTTACGCCAAGTAAAAAAGCTTGTTCATGCTCCTCTTCTTGTTTATGGACTTGGAAGATCACACATGAAGGCTCATCCATGTTAGAAAGATGAATTAGTGTCCCCATGTCATTCAAAAATTGATCTTTTTGGTGGTTGAATTGGTTCTTATTGACCTGCTTGACACAACCAAAGACCTATATCATCATGCATCCATGAAGGTTGACTCAACGTCCATTGTTTATGAAGATTTTATCCTCCATCATTGGAGAGGTGACACATCTATGTACGCATTGGTCTAGAAATTGATCTTTGTTGTTGTGCCTTGATGCTAGATGTAAATAGCATTACCTCTCTTTTCTTGATCCACTTTCATGTGACTTAGCTCAAAAAAATTCATAAATGGAAATGATGCACTCAAATTATACTCCACGTGTGGTCAAGATAATGTTTTCAAGGAGACGTAACATGCATTCTAGTGGGACATAAGGCTAGATTACCCACTTTTCCCATAATCTCTATGCAGTAGTATCTACTTATATGCTCGAGTCTAGAATAGCTTTGGTAATCACACCATTATAAGTTATTGGTAATAATGTATTTCCCTCAATGTCTTCATTGTAATCACCAATCTTATCAAGAGGGACTTCGTGAATATGTGACTTCTTATCTTTGTTTTATCCTTTGAAAGAGGGGTTTAGCTCCAAAGTAATGGTCTTTTTACATTTTGAAGGTTCTTCATAATCTCTAAGATATTGTGGTAGAGATTGGAAGTGAGTTTCCACATCACTCCAAGGCTATGGACTCCAAGGCTCTTCAAGTGATAAGCCACTTCTCATCAATTCTTCACATGTTTGGAACTATGAGAATGGAGTTTTTTCTTGGGATTGGGACTTCTTCCATTTGGGCTCAAAATTCTCTCGCATTCACCTTGTTAAGATTCCTCTTTGTCTGGCACAACAATATCCTCTTCTGGTAGGGGATCTTTAGGTTGCATGGGTTTTGGTTCTATCAAGGTCTCTTGAGCTTTAGGGACTAGCTCCTTTGGTTGATGTGCTTTGAAAACCTTTCTGGAAATGTTCTTCTAGCATACACGTGGGAAGAACAATGTTAAAAGCTTTTTTTAGCAACTTTTGGGCTACTCATATCATTTGTTGGCACAATTTCAACAACCTGTTCTGCCACTTGTTTTTTTCTTGGCCTTGTTGGGTCTTCCAAGTTCCCTTTATACGTAGATAGACCTTTGGAGGCTCTTCCTTATGTTCAAAATTAGATCAATCAAGCACTTTTTCCTTTATCTTTCTTTCCAGCCTTGGCTTCTACACATGTGGATGCATACACTAGTGCTATATTTTCCTTCTCCTCTTCATTGCTAGATGGAATTGTGATCACCATGTTGACATGTGCTGGCTTGTTCCTATCCAAATTTTGAGGACAATCTTTGTATATCATAATCACTACAGATGGATTTATGGGTGGTATGGATGATAGTTTGGGAACTTGTTGAGCCACCAGAAATTTCTTATGAAGTGGTCCTTGTTGCATCTATAGCATGGATCTCTAGGTTGAGTAGGTTTGAACTGAGGTCTAGTATTGTTTTGTTGTGGAATATTTGTAAAGTATCTATACTAAGGCTCACTATACCATAAATATAATTATAAGGGTCACCATATCCATTTGAATACTCTTGATAATCGAATAGTCTATGGATTGTCCATAATATTGTGCACATGCATCTTGCTAACTACTCTCGATAGAGTTTTCTTACCCAATAACTTTTGTTATATCCAAGTCAGTGGCATCATAGCTTGGTTTATTTGCTCTTGTGCTTGTCCATACTTGAGTGGTACCATGTGTGGAGGAGCAAGTGGCTACTGAATCAACACAAGTTTTGTTGGATATGCATGAAACTAAAAAATTGATACTGATGGATATTGTATATAACGTTTGATCCTATACAAGTATCTTGAAGGATATTAGTGTTGTTGTATAAAGGCCTAAAGTGGAAGTGTAAGCCAAATGGTATGGGAGGTATAGGCTTACATGACCACTAAATTGGATTCAATGGTATGGAACATCAGATTTATGGTAAGTTTTTGAGGATTAAAATTGTTAAGGGGGGGGGCATCCCCAAGAACCTATACCTTATGCTTTACAAAGACCAAGTAAGGTATTTCAAGGTAAAGGATATGCAAGAAATACACAAAGCTTGAGTGCTTTCCCATATTCAAGTGGTTCACAATTCTTTCATTACGTCTCCAACCTATATGAAATCTACAAAGCTTTGGAGTTCTCAAGGAAGTTGATGAATAATAATAAAGCATATCCTAAAGGTATCTTGATTGTTCATGGGATAACACAACATAATCTATGAAATCCAATAGTGAAGACTTAAGGAAACTAGTTTCCTAGGTGAAGCATAAAAGTCAGATCCCCAAATAAAACCCACGGGTAAAATATTGAACTTGAGATGAGGTAAAGGGATCTAATTGAGAAAGACCTAGTATTATCTCTTATTTGGGTAAAGAAGAGAAGAAAAGCCAAAGGGCCTAAGTAGGGGAAAGATAAAGTCAAACTTTAAGTTGGATGAGATCAATTACACCACTTAAAATGATTAATTGAAATTCTTGAAAATTTAAGTAGGATTATTTGTGGTGTATCCAAGCACCTTAGTCCTTGCTCTCATAATTTGGTATCATAGATATTTCTTTTTAAAGGAAGTTTGAGTAAAGCCTAATCTCCCTGGACTTGAATGTATTGCAAGAACAATTGTTCAAGTGAAGGGAATAGTACCCATGGGAGCCTCCATATCCCACAATGTAGGGGTTAGAATGCTAAAGCATTACAAGGAAAGGGTTGCCCAAAGGCATCTAGTTTCGATGACCTGAGGGCATTACATGGATACATTGGTCACACTGGCCCAAGCATGTCCAATAGCTCACAAGAATTGAACACAAAACCTCCACCTCAAGAGGTTTTTGCCCAACCAACTCACCTATGGGTTTTGGACCATAGATTATAGAATATGATCAAAGAGCATTAAAGAGGACAAAGAAGGTGAAATTAAAAAGTATAGAGATGCGTTATGTGGATTGGATGAAGAACTCACTAGTATGGGACAGTGGGAACTAAATCCCATTGAGTACTTCTTCTTGATGGCTAGAGGAAGAAGTGGCTCATGACTCAACATAATACAACAAGAAAACAATGTCTAGAAATAGGCATCTTCTTCAATTTTCCTCTCAAAGGGAAGAACCCAAATTAGCCATAAGGCATCTGAGCCACACACACTCAAGAGTCACTATGAAAGCTACCCTATACTCAGCCTCACAACTAGAGGTGGCCACAATAGGCTACTTATTGCTCAACCAAGATATGCATGAGCTACCAAGCATGAAGCAAAAACCATTGTTGGACACATGAGTGCCATAGCAACCAACCCAATCAGAGTCAGAAAAAACATGTAAATTGGTGGTAGGGATAACCCCCTTGAGATAAAACAATCCAAGTAGTCATGTACCTCTGAAGTAGCGAAAGATGCACTTAAGCACCTGTCAATGCTTGGCACTTGGGCAATGCATGAATCTGCTAATTTGTGAGACAACAAACTGAATATCTTGCCGAGTAATGCATAAGTAAATCAAGCATTCAACTGCCATAGGAGTGGCAATAGGTTCGCAGTCTTCAAGGCAAAAATGTTGCAATAATGTGTCAATATATTTTGTTTGACATAGATTTATTCCTCTATCAACTTGCATAAACTGAATGCCCAAAGAATGATGCAAATGCCCCAAATCTAACATCTCAAAAGAGGCATGCAAATTAGCCTTAAAATCAGCAAGATGCTTCTCATTAGGACCAATGAGCAGCATGTCATCAACATACACAACAATGATTAGAAGGACATCATCATCACGCTTAACATATAAGATGCTCTCAGTTGGATTGTTCTCAAAACCATGTGCAATCAAGTAAGCATGTATCTTTTCATACCAAGCATGTGGTGCTTGCTTCACACCATATAATGCCTTTTCCAACCTGCACACTTTGTTTTCATGCCCTTTCTACACAAAACCATGGGGCTAAAAAACACACACTTCTTCATGTAAGTCACCATTCAAAAATGTATTTTAAATGTCCAAATGATGGACATTCCAACCACGATGAGCTGCAAGTGCACATATTCTACGAACAGTACTCATTCGACATGTGGGAGAAAAGGTCTAATCCAAATCAATGCCTCTTTCTTGATCATAACATTTTGCAACAAGCCTAGCCTTATACCTGTCAACTACTCCATTAGGCTTACGCTTCAGCTTGTATACCCACTTAGTGCCAATGGCTTTCTTGCCAAGAGGAAAATAACATAAAGACCAAGTACCATTCTTCATAATAGCATCATATTCTGATTGCATAGTAGCCATTCGATTTTCTAAATTTTGTGCTTCATCAAACAAATAAGGCTCATTCTCATCACACATACTAAAGGAAGACATAGCATAGCAATCATATTCAAAAGAAGCACTATGAGAGCTTGAACGAGTATGATATGATAGAGGTGCATCTAATTTGCTATCTCATAAAGTCTAGACCAGCCATTTATGCGTAATTTTTGCCTCCTCTATATCAGCTCTCTCATGAACAAGTGCATCATGTAAATTTTCATCAGAAATGGAATGATCTACATCATCATGTGGAACTTGTAAAGGTTGAGAAATTGCTTCATTTGGACTAGCACTAGACTATCCACTTGTAAAAAGAGGCAACAAAGTGTCATACACATCTTTGGAGCTAACTAATGTCTCCTTAGTACATGAAAGTAATGGCTGAATTGCATCTTCCACAAAAACAACATCACAGCTAACCAAAATGTATTCAGTTTGTGGATGATACTGATGACAGCCTTTGCTTTTAGAATCGTAACCAACAAAAATACATTTCATTGCTTTATCATCTGATTTCCTATTTGTTCAGGCACTAATGCATATGCTAGACAAGCAAAGATATGCAGATGAGCAACAAATGGCTTGCGACCATTCCAAGCCTCATATGGAGTGATAGACTGCAATGCTTTAGTGGGACACATGTTAAGTACATATGTTGCACACATAACAGCCTCATGCCAAAAAATATGCGATAAAACCTGACTCTTGACCACACACCTCACCATCTCCATGAGCGGCCTATTCTTCCTTTCAACATCTCCATTCTGTTGAGGTGTATTATAGTGTTCCTCATCAAGCCCATAGAGATGAATACTCGGGAATATAAAAGACATTTGCAAACATTAGTGCTATTATCAAAAGAACAAATGAGATCAAGAGTTTAACTCTCTCTCTCTCTCTCTCTCTCTCTCTCTCTCTCTCTCTCTATATATATATATATATATATATATATATATATATATATATATATATATATATATATATATATATATATATATATATATATATATATATATATATATATATAGATAGATAGAAATCTTATCTTGTGAATCTTAACATGTTGGATTCCAAATACATCAATAGCTTTTGGATACATCAATAGCACTCTCAATCACACTTCTTCCTTCTTGATGCATTAGCTTTGGAAAAATGAAGCCTCGACCTCTCGACCACCCCCGAGCTATCACAATCTCAATCACACTCACACTCTGAATCGTAATCTCAATCTCAATCTCAATCACAATCTCAATCGCAATCTCAATCTCAATCTCAATCTCATGGATCATTCTTGTTGCTACCGTTAAATGATGGTAAAAGATTCCCGCAGGATCACTTCTTCTCAATCTTTATCTCGGCATCTTCTTCATCATCTAACTTCATTCTTCAAAGTTCAAACCATCATCATTATCTGCAAAACATCTCAACTTGGCAAGACCATCATCAATATTATCGACAACAAAATATCTTTCACGTCATAAGCTTCACGTGTATACATAAACTATTGTCCTTCAAAACAAAATTCACCCACATGCATCCCGTAACAAACATAGCTCAAAAGAAATAACAGTGCTTCTAGTTATTGCAATATATGTTCCATGTCATATGCTAAATACAAATTGCTAAGATATTCACCATCCATGATTACAAATAAAAATGACGCCATGCCAGCCAAAACTACGTAAAACAGAAAGTCCACATGTTTGTGCTATGTTTCTTATGATACTTTTGTGTTAACCATTATTGGTTTCACATTCTTTTTATTTAGATTCACATGCTCACACACATATACATGATAACACACTTGGAATCCCTTCAACAGCCTTCAAGTTGACTCGTTCACACTATGAATCTTTTTTTTTTTCCTGAAGAATAATGATGATGAGAGATGAAGATAACTTTACCAACTTGGAGACAAAGCTTGTTACAACCAACTTCAACAGATTTTAAGATACACACACATATACATACACATATACACACACATATACATATATACACATATACACAACACATATAGATACACACATACACACACATATATACACACACACATATGTATATACACATACATATCACACACATATACATACATATATACACATATACGCACATATACACACACACATACATACACACATATACACACACACATACATACACACACATATACACACATACATACACACACATGCATACACACACATACACATACACATACACATACACATGCACATATAGATACTTGCACATATACATACACACACGTAGACACACATACATACACTCACATGCATACATACACATGCATACACACACATGCACATACATACACATACATGCACATACATACACACATATGCATATGCACACATACATACATACACATGCACATACATAGATACATGCATATACACACTTGCATACATACATATGCACATATACACACACAAACACATGCATACACACACATACAAACACATGTATACACACACATGCACATACATACACACATATGCATACACACACATACATACACACATGCACATATACACACACAAACACGGTATACAAACACATGCATACACATACATAGAAACACATGCATACACACACATACACACACTATACATACATATGCATACACACATACACACGTATACATACACACACACATATACATACAACCACATATACATACACACACATAGAGACACACACATACACATACATATACACATACACATACACAAACACACACATACACATGCATACACACAAATGTACACACATATACACATATAAAAACACACATACACACACTATACATACATATGCATACACATACATACACATGTGTACATACACATGTGTACATACACATACATACATGTATACACACACATACACACACTATACATACATGTGCATACACACATATACACACATGTATACATACACACACATAGATACATACACCCACATATACATACACACTGATGCATTATTCTCCAAAAGAAAAGCTACACTTGAGTTTAGAACACCTCTATGTCAAGTATAGTTCAAAGCTTTCACCAATTTTGAAATCTTTTACCAAAATAGGAACACTCAACTTCTCTATGAAAACTAGCTTCACTCAAAAAATTCTACCTCACAAAGTTCACTAATTGACTAATGAAATGATGAAAGATTTCTATGAAAATTTGGTATAACACTCTTCTAGTGTTTACGCAATTGCTCCAAGTTAAAGTTCTCCAAAAGAGCTTACAAAACTTTAGATTCACTTCAATAAGTAAACCTATGTCTGAAACAAGTACTTTCGACAAGGAGACTTTTACATATGTAACTTTAAACAATTAGTTCTCACAAAATATAACCCGTTTAATGAAATGCTTTTAGACATAGATGGCTTACCTTCCAACTTAGATTTTGACTCCTCATTTGTGTAAAACTTTACACTATGGACTGAGATCTGATCAATTCTTCGATCATCGAGATTGCGCCTGTTTCAGAAGACACTTATCACTTCTTCACATACAAATGTTCCTACTTACAATTCTCTCAGCCTGACTACACTTAGGCTCTCAAATCTTGACCATAGATGCGCCGACTATGCACTTACATTTACAAAAGGATTTCTAAAATGATCAAACACAGAAGGAGAGATGGAGAAAAGATCGCAACACAAATTTCAGAAGTTCTCTTCTATTCACATGGAAACATCTGATTGATGAATGTCATACATTCATCACACTATATCTTCTTCTTACTCATCTATCATTGTTCTATATCACATATGTGTCCCGACTCTATACTAGTATATATAGGCATATATGTACAAACTCGTCACCATTACAAAGGTATAAGTGAACTAATTGCATGCTTAATGTACATGTATATACAAATCATTATTCTCTGATTCTCCTCTTGGCTTCATGCTCCATTCTTTGTTCTTTCTTCATCTTCACTCTTCAATCTTCATTTTAATCATCAATTAATGATTGTCCTGCTCCAACAGCTCCCCCTCAATCTTTAATTGTGATTACCTGCCTTTTCTTTATACCTACCATTTCTTTAAACCTCTGCAACTTAGGTCCATCCAAACGATCTTTTGTAGGAGTGTACATGATCTCTATCTCTTTGTCAATTACCTTTTCTCTCAGAAAATGATATTGGATCTGAATATGTTTAGTCCTGGCATGAAACATAGGATTAGCTACCAAATATAAAGAACTGATATTATCTCCACAAATAATTGGAATACTCTGATTGATATCAAAACTCTTCATGAGAGTTTTCAACCATATCACTTCCTTTGCAGCTTCAACCATGCCTTTATACTCTGCTTCTGTGGATGATAAAGTAATTGTGTGTTGCTTCTTAGAACACCAAGAAATCAATTTTATCTCCCACATAACACAAATACCCATGTGTTGATCTTCTATCATCAGAGTTACCTGCCCAATCTGTATCACTATAAATCTTGATCCTTGTATCTGATGTGAACCCATAATACAAACCTTCTTCAAGTGTACTCTTGATATATCTTAGTACCCTTTGTCATGCAATCCAATGTACCTTTCTTGGGCAATGCATAAACTAAGATAAAACTCCAACTGCATATGATAGGTCAAACCTTGTTAATGTAGCATAAATCAAGCTACCCACCAAACTTTGATAAAGCTTCATGTCTTTGAATTCTTCTCCTCCATATCTACTCAGCTTGTGATTCACCTCCATTGGAGTTGGTGCTATTGAAAGAAACCAACGCGATCCAACAATTTTCTATCTAGTAAAAAAAAAAGAAGAAAATGGGAATCCAGACCTGCAATCTTCCATTTTAATTTTGATTAGCAAATTCTTCAAATACCTTTCTTGAGTTACATATAATCCATGTTGAGTATATAAAATCTCCATTCCTAGGAAATATGACAAATCTCCCAAGTCACTGATCTTGAATGCCTTTGTCATCTCTACCTGTAAGTATTATGTCATCAACATAAATACAAACATATATAAATCCATCTTCACTTGCTTTGACTAGCAAACTACTATCTGCCTTTGATGCTTGAAAACCAAGTTCCTTCAAGAACTTTACAAGCCTGTAATTCCATGCCCTTGGGGCCTGCTTCAAGACATACAAAGATCTCTTGAGCTTACACACATGATCTGGATAAAATTGACCTTTAAAACCATCTAGTTGTTCCATGTAAACTTCATCTGAAATGAAACCATTCAAAAATGCATTCTTCACATCTGACTAAGATAATTTCCAACCTTTGTAATCAGCAATAGCTATGAGAGTCCTTATGGTTGTCATCTTTGCAACAAGACTATAAGTATGATCATAGTCCACACCATATGTCTGTGCATATCCTTTTACAACAAGTCTGGCTTTGTCCCTAGACACACTTCCATCTGCAAATCTTTTTGTTTTGTAAACCCACTTACATCAAATTACCTTCTGATTAATTGGTTTATGTACCAATTCCCAAGTCTCATTCTCAATGAGTGCATCATACTCTTCCTTCATAGCTTTTTCCCAATTCTCCTTTCCTTTGGCTTCATCATATGTGGATGGGTCTTCATCTGTTTTTATCATGTAAGCATAATCTTTAGTAGTCAAGAATGAAGTATCATAGATATACCTTGTAGGTTGCCATTTGTGCCTTGATGATCTTTTGAGTTCTCCACTTCTTGAAGTTTCTCGTTCATCACATTCTGGATCAAACCTTGGCATTTCTTCAACTTCAGCTAGTGCTTCATTGTTCTCTTCTTCTTCAAAGATTTGAACCTTTGATTTACCTTTCTTCTGATTCAATGTTTCTTCAAGACCTGCATAAGTATTATTTGTACCTGAATACCAAGTACTTTACTCATCAAATGTGACATCCTTTGATACAAGAAATTGCTTTGTAGATGGAGTCCACAACCTGTATCCCATTTTCTTATCATCATAACCAATGAACTCATATTTTTCAGCCTTTGGTTCCAATTTATGCCTTAGTTGAGAAGGAACATAAGCATTGGCTAAGCAACCAAATACTTTGCAATGATCTAATGTAGGTCTCTTACCCCACCATGCCTCATACGATGTCATACCCTGCAAAGATTTACATGGTAGCCTATTAGCCAAGTATGTGGCTATATTTATAGCCTCAGCCCACAAATAATTAGGGCAATTCTTTTCTTTCATCATTGATCTTGCAAACTCAACAAGAGTTTTGTTTCTCCTTTTTGCTACACCATTTTTTTGAGAAGAGTACCTGCAAGTAACTTCTCTCTTTATACCTGCATTCCATAAATAATCATTGAATTCATTTGAAAATACTCTCCCCCTCCATCTGACCTCAATCTCTTTAACTTTTGTCCTGTAACTCTTTCTGCATATACATGATAGTGTTTAAATGTACTAAACAATTCTGACTTATCTTTGATCACATAAATAGTGATCCACCTGGTGGCATCATCAACATATATGACATAATATCTTGAACCATTTATGCTAAAGTCCTTTGAAGGACCCCACACATCTGTATGTACCAACTCAAGTCTTTCTAAATACATGAAACCATGCTTATTATATGATTGCTTATGAGCCTTACCTAATTGACATGCTTCACATATGTATGTCATGTGTTGACCTGCAACATTAGGTAATCCAAATACTGAACCATTATTAATCATCTCTTTGATACCTCTTTCATTGAAGTGTCCAAGTCTTTTGTGCCAAATATCCAACTCAGACATCTTTTGCTCTCCATATGTGAACAAGGCATGTCCAACATTACCTTGTACCCTCAATGTGAAGAGCCTCCCTTCTTTCTTTCCTGTAACAATTTGCTGATACCCTTGGCTAGGGTCTTCAACATAGACTCCATCATTAGTGAGCCTCACCTCATAAACTTTTTCTACAATTTGTCCTACAGTAATCAAATTCTTTGGAATTGTAGGAACATCCAAAACCTTACTCAAGAGAGTACTTCCATCCTTGGCTTTACGTGATCCAATAGACTTCACCTTGTGATTTGTATTATCACCTGTTTGAACTGTATGATTAATCACTTTATTCTCCAAATTATTCATTAAAGCAATGTTACCACTCAGATGATTGTTGCATCCTGAGTCAATGTAAAACACTCTTTGATCTTCACTTGAAACTTCACATGTTGCATACATGATTAGATTCGAATCCTCCTTCTAATCTAATGCATTATTGTAGTAAGTATTGTTGTAGGACTGACTTTGAAAGTTTCTTCCACCATTCCTTCCAAAGAAGCCTCTACTACCTCTACCTCTGAAACTTCCTCTCTGATTTCTTCCACCTTTGTCTCTTTGATTATAATTTTGATTAAAGTTACTAACACTTTGATTGTTATTCCAACATTCATGAGCTAGATGATTAGTCTTACCACATATCCAACAAGCTTTGACATTATCTTTGTTGTTTTTGCCTCTTCCTCTACTTCTACCACTTCCTCTTCCTCTTAGGAAGTTTGCTTGGCTTGGAGTACCTTCATCTTCAATTGATTATTACTTTCCTTTGATACCTTTCTTCTTATCTTTAGAATACATTGCATGACCTGCACTCTTATCAACATCTCCTTTGATATCATTCTCAAAAGTTAGCATATGTCCTAACAATTGATTCAAATCAAGAGTGAAATGAACTCATGAAAGTTGAGTTGACAAGATGAAAGGCTTCCACTTCTCATCTCCTCTTAGACCTCTAAGAATTTATCTTACCAATTTATGTTCTTCAATGTCTTCATCAACTGCACCTAAAGAATCAGCAATGTCTTTCATTTTTGTCACATAGTTAGAATTGATTGTGAGGCCTTCTTCTTGAATGTGGTAAACTCTGCCCATAGTGATGCTTTCCTTGATTTTGTTGTATTCTGATAATGCTCCTCTAAAGCATTCCATATATCACTTGCACTTTCAAGTCCTCTAATGTGAGGAAACAAGTAATCATTTACTTCCATATAAATTATGCTCCTTGTGTGAGCATCCTTCTTCATCCAAACCTTTAAGTCTGCAAGCTCTTCCCTAGTAGGAACACTAGGATCTTTAAATTCTAGATTTTCTTATTCTTTTGTGATATATCCTATCAGATCTTTGCTCATAAGATGAACTTCCATCCTCATAGACCAAGCTCGATAGTTCTCTCTATCCAACTTCTCAATTTGGAGACTATCTCCCATCCTTGCTTCACCTATACTTTCAAAAACTTCAACCTTATGAGTAATGAATGTACCTTAGCTTCAAAATTTACTCTTTCTAATCCTTTTGATTGCTCTCTACATCTCCCTTTAGCTTTTCCTTCTCACTTTGTCCTTTTGAATCTTCAAATGTTGAATTTTGTATATCTTCAGCGATCAAGGTCTAGCTTTGCTTCAACTTTGATCAAATCTGCTCTGATACCATTGATGGAGATGATTATTCTCCAAACGACAAGCTACACTTGAGTTTAGAACACGTCTATGTCAAGTATAGCTCAAAACTTTCACCAATTTTGAAATCTTTTACCAAAATATGAACACTCAGCTTCTCTATGAAAATTAGCTTCACTCAGAAAAGTCTACCTTACAAAATTCATTGATTGAGCGATGAAATGATTAAAGATTTCTATGAAAATTTGGTACAACACTCTTCTAGTGTCTGCGCAACTATTCCAAGTTAAAGTTTTCCAAAAGAACTTACAAAACTTTAGATTCACTTCAATAAGTAAACCTGTGTCTGAAACAAGTACTTTCTACAGGCAACTTTTACATATGTAACTTTAAACAATTAGTTCTCATAAAATATGTAACTTTTAGACATATATGGCTTACCTTCCAACTTAGATTTTGACTCCTCATTTGTGTAAAACTTTACACTATGCACTGAGATATGATCAATTCTTTGATCATCAAGATTGCGCCTATTTCAGAAGACACTTATCACTTCTTCACATACAAATGTTCCTACTTACAACTCTCTCAGCCTTATTACACTTAGGTTCTCAAATCTTTACCATAGATGCATTAACTATGAACTTAGACATCTACAAAAGGATTTTTGAAATGATCAAACATAGAAGGAGAGATGGAGAAAAGATCGCGACACAAATTTTAGAACTTTTCTTCTATTCACATGGAAACATCTGATTGATGAATCTCATACATTCATCACACTATATCTTCTTCTTACTCATCTATCTTTGTTCTATATCTCTTCTCACATATGTAAACTGACTCTATACTAGTATATATAGGCATATATGTACAAACTCGTCACCATTACAAAGGTATAAGTGAACTAATTGCATGCTTAATGTACATATATATACAAATCATTATTCTCTGATTCTCCTCTTTGCTTCATGCCCCATTCGTTGTTCTTTTCTTCATCTTCACTCTTCCATCTTCATTTTAATCATCAATTAATGATTGTCCTGCTCCAACACACACAGATAGAGGCACACACATACACATACACACACATAGAGACACACACATACACACATATACATACATATGCATACACAATGCACACACATATGCATACATACATACATACATACATGCATACACACACATACACACTCACATACACATACACTCATATACACACCTACATACACATACACATACATATACATACATACATACATATGTTGACGACATGATTGCTCCTACATCATCTCAATTTGTATCCGCATGAGTGCATCTCCATTTTGTATCCACGAAGCACTACATTTCCAGTTTATTTCCATTTTATATTGTATCTCTTTTGTATTTGGGCACCTTGCCATTTGCTTCTACCATTGTCTCCTTTGAGGGGAATTATCCCACATGAGATGTACTTTGGAGAGCCCCTCCCAAATTGATATAAGGAGGGCCTCTCCCCCCCATTTGTACTTGGTTAGAAGCTTGAGGAGCCTACTCAATGCTCTTGGCAAGCTCATCTCTAATCCATGTGAGTTTACCCATTTCTTGGTCTACTCACTTTGAGTCTCTCACACCCTTTCTTTTGTGATTACACTCTTCTTTTCATTTTGCTTCCATGTGTGTACTCTCTACATGGTATCATAGCACTAGGTGGAGGTCTTGGTGGGGTGTTTGGTGGTTGTTTTGGTGGTGGTGCTTGAGTTTGGTGGTGTGGCTCTCCTCATTGTGAGAAGCCTCTTTTGCTATCATTTTACACTATTTTTGGGCTTCATTTTGCCCATTTGCCCACCCTTTCTTTAATCCATTATCTTACCCTATTTCCCCATTTTCCCTCCCTCTCACCCTCGTTGGGATACTCTGTATCCAATTTTTTCATTTAACTTGGCCATTTTATGAGTTGATCGAGGATCTCAAGTATTAAAGTGTTCATAATAACTTGTGCAATCACTCTTATAGAGTTCATTATTGTTTATGTAAATTAATGTGACACTAGAACACCTCTATGGTCACCATTAACTCATTTCCACTCCAAACTTTGAGAAATGATAGTCTAAATTGAGAACTTTGCTTCTACAGAAATTCCTAGTCACTGAAATAACATACCTTCAGTATTTTGCTAATTTCTCTTATCACAAATATTATTTCTCCAAGATCTTTTGGTGGATGAAAGTAGAAAAGATAGAGCAAGCTAACATATGCAAGAAACAGATCTCTAGAACTCAAGATATAGCCTTCACAAGATGACCCTGTATGACTTCCAAAAGTGGAAATTTTGCCTGTTTTAGTAAAGATCACTATCTAAAAATGAAAATTCGATGCCTAGCATCGACTTGCAACCAAAAGTCGATGCCAGGCATCGACTTTCAGCTTTTTTAACCACTTTTTCAACGCCTGAACTGGCGGATTGAACACAGACATGAACAAGACCACTTTTATGTTAGAAGTCGATGCCAGGCATCGACTTTATGCTGAAACTCGATGCCAGGCATCGACTTGCTCTACAAACTTCATGTTTTTTTAGAAGATTCAACAACAGGTAACACTCAGAGAATGAAAACAATGACTTATCAGCACAAACTCGATGCCAGGCATCGACTTGCTTGGAAAACTTCAACTTTTGAAATCATTTCACACAAGACAAACTTTGGAGATGGAAGAAGAAGACTTATACATAGAAGTTTAATAAACTCTTTTCATAACTATGAAACCTCACAAATGCACAGGTGCTTTCTCACACAGAGAAGCCCGACTATTCTCAGTCATACAAAAATGAGTACTAACTCACTTTCTCATTGTCTTCCTCATCGCGTCAGTTGATACAAACTAACTTATATAGATTTTCTTATTCTCGTGATTTTTAAAAAACTTCTAGAACTAAAGTGAACTAACTTTACAAATATAATAAACTTGTGAATCTGTCCCTTCACATAGGCATGTGGTTTTCTTCTAAAGCTTTGACCTTCAAATATATGTCCAATTAGTGATTATTTCTCCAACAGCTCCCCCTCAATCACTAATTGACATTCCCTGTTTCTTCATATCATCTTCGTTCCTTTTACTCCTACCATGCTTTTGAATCTGTTGGTCTTCACATCATCCAAGCTCTTTGTCATTATGTCTGCTATCTAATCTTTTGTAGAAATGCACTCCACTTCAATTTCTTTCTCCATTACCTTTTCTCTCAGGAAATGATAATGTATCTCTATATGTTTTGTTCTTGAATGAAATACTGGATTTAATGCAAGATAAAGTGAACTCATATTATCTCCATGTATTGTAGGTATACCTTGATCAATGCCCAAGCTTTTGAACAATGTTTGCATCCATATGACCTCCTTAGCTACTTCCACAAGTCCTTTGTACTCAGCTTTAGTTGATGATAATGCAACTGTATGTTGTTTCTTTGAACACCAACTTATAAGCTTATCACCAATGTATATCATGTAGCCATGAGTTGATCTTCTATCATCCTAGTTACCTACCCAGTCTGAGTCACTATAGGCTCTCAACTTCAAATCTGATGTAAAAGGATAATATAATCCTTCCTTTATAGTTCCTTTGATATATCTGAGAACTCTTTGACCTGCAATCCAATGTGGGTCCTTTGGACAATGCATGAATTGTGACAAAATTCCCACTAAATAACTAAGATCAAGCCTTGTTAGTCTAGCATAAATCAAACTACCCACAAGAGATTGATACTTCCTCATATCTTTGTATTCTACACCATCATATTTACTGAGCTTGTGATTAACTTCAAGTGGAGTTGAAGCTTCTTTGCATTTTTCCATATCAAACTTCTTCAATAGATTCAGAACATACCTTTCTTGTGATACATATATGCCATGATCTGTATAAGTGACTTCCATTCCAAGAAAGTATGACAACTTTCCTAGGTCACTGATCTTGAACTCTTTCTCAAGTAATCTCTTTACCTCCTTGATTCCTTCATCTGAAGTACTTGTGATTATAATGTCATCTACATAAATACAAATGTAGGTTGTACCTTCCTCTGCTCTTTTGATAAGTAGACTTGGATCTGCTTTTGAACTTTGATATCCAAGATCATTAAGATACTTCACCACTCTATAATTCCATGCTCTTGGAGCTTGCTTCAATCCATACAATGCTCTTCTCAACCTGCAAACAAAATTTGGATACCTGGAATCTATAAACCCTTGAGGTTGTTCCATGTATACCTCATCTGATATGTATCCATTCAAGAATGCATTCTTTATATCCAATTGACTTAGGGTCCATCCTTTTGAAGCGGCAATAGCAATGATTGTCCTTATAGTTGACATCTTAGCTACAGGACTGAATGTCTCATCATAATCTATGTCATAGGTTTGGGCATAGCCTTTCACCACCAGTCTACCTTTGTATCTAGCTATCCTTCCATCTGGCATTTATTTAGTATGTATTTGTGTGTATGTATATGTGTAATTGTATGCATGTATGTATGTGTGGGTATGTATGTATGTGTAAGTGTGTGCATGTGTATGTGTATGCATGTATGTGTGTGTGTATGTATGTATATGTAAGTGTATGTATGTATGTGTAAGTGTATGTATATGTGTATGCGTATGCATGTATGTGTGTGTATATGTATGTGTGTGGGTATGTATTTAGTATGTATGTGTGTTTATGTATATGTGTATGTGTATGCATGTATGTGTGTGTATGTATGTATATGTAAGTGTATGTATGTATGTGTAAGTGTATATATATGTGTATATGCATGTATGTGTGTGTATATGTATGTGTGTGGGTATGTATTTAGTATGTATTTGTGTGTATGTATATGTGTATGCATGCATGTGTGTGTGGGTATGTATGTATGTGTAAGTGTATGCATATGTGTATGTGTACACATGTATGTGTGTGTATGTATGTATATGTAATTGTATGTATGTATGTGTAAGTGTATGCATGTATGTGTAAGTGTATGCATGTATGTGTGTGTGTATATATATGTATGTGTGTGGGTATGTATTTAGTATGTATGTGTGTGTATGTGTATGTGTATGCATGTATGTATGTGTGTATGTATGTATATGTAAGTGTATGTATGTATGTGTAACTACATGTATATGTGTATGTGTATGCATGTATGTGTGTGTATATATGTATGTGTGTGGGTATATATTTAGTATGTATGTGTGTGTATGTATATGTGTGGGTATGTGGATGTATATGTAAGTATGTGTAAGTATGTGTGTATAAGTCTAAGTATGTATGTGTAAGTATATGTATGTGTGCCTATATATGCATGTTTATAAATTTAAATTTTTTTTTATATTCTGATCCTTTTTTTGTTTGAGATTAAAATAACAGGAGATATTGTATGGTAGAACAAAATAAGAGAAGACCTAACATACCACTTGAGAGGTGACAGTTTTTTCGCAGACAGCTACATCTTTAGGAATCATTTCCTCAGTAGAAGGTATACAAATTAATAATTTATATTACTGTGAATTATAATTCTCATATGTTTTATAAATTTCTTACATTTAATCTATGTATTTTTGTTTCATTAAATAAATGCAGGTTGCTGCAAAGAAGAGAGTTTAGCCTGGTCACACATCACACTTAGGTCAAATGGGCCATCATGGTTTTGTAGATACATTTGTAAGTATATGTATTATTAAAACGATATTTTTTAGTTTAGTTAAATCACTAATCATTAATCTTTTTTATTTGTTTCAATGCAGCGAAAGAATTATGGTTGATATCCTAGGAAAAAGGAAATCAATTTTGATACACATTATGGATATCAATGTCTGAGTGACATGCAAGATCATCCAAATGCTTTTGTGATTATTATTAAATTTCATATCATTATTTTATTTTTATTTATGTTTTATTTATTTATGTTTGTTATATGTAATACATGTTAAACTCAAGAAATAACAGGGCAGGAGATGGTTGAACCACACCCTAAGAGGGAGGATTAGGAAATAATCCTCAACCATGGCTTTTGGGGCAAGTGGTTAGCCCATCGTACTCCTAGCTGGTAAGTCTTGAGTTCAAATCCCACAATTGGTACCATAGCAAAGGAAGTAGACTTGGGCAAGGTGGATGGAAGGCGCGCGCATCAATTTCAAAGGTGAGTTCATCAGCCTATCTCCCAATCCGTAGGTTGGATTTAGACGTGTAAGTTACCATTGGAAAGATCTCAGAATGATCATTATAATGGAAGCACTAGATTGAGGATCCAAGATACCTAGCATGGGTGAGAACCAGGTTCAAGATACTGAGGTTGAGAACAATTGGCTCAAGAGACCAATGTTGCGAACAAGGCAAGTCCGTAGGCAAGTGGTCAAGAAATGGAAATGCAAGGTTCAAGAGACCAAGGTTGAGAGCAAGGGCTCAAGAGACCAAGGTTGACAACAAGAAGGTTCAAGAGACCATGCAAGGGTGAGGACATCAATTCAAGGGGAGATCAAGGATTGATCATCGAGGAAAATGATCTCTAGAAGGGGAAGAGAGTGTTAAACTCAAGAAATAACAGGGCAGGGGATGGTTGAACCACACCCTAAGAGGGAGGATAAGGAAGTAGTCCTCAACCATGTCTTTTGGGGCAAGTGGTTAACCCATCGTACTCCTAGCCGATAGGTCTTGAGTTCAAATCCCACAATATAGGTGTTGTCAGGATCTTGCTCACGCGCATACAGAGATTACGGACGCAGAAAAACACACAGAAAATAGAGGCAACAAGAGACAAGACTAAACGCAAGATTGGGTGCAATCTCCCCCCATGCACTCTGTCCCGACAGTCCACAGAGTGCATGTATTTATAGGACTTTTGATTACGTCGAAAATAGTGGTTACATGAGGGCGGCTTCGAAAAGCAGGCGTGAAACTAAAAGTTGGTAACTTTTACAGAAAGCCATTACTTTGAATAATAGAAACTGCGGTCTACAACGACCCTTATTCTAACCATTACTTTTCTAACAATAGAACCTTCTACGCAGGTTTATTTACAAGCTAAATAATAATTATTCGGATTATTGATGTCCGCCCTTTCACGCCTTGCACGCTCCTCACGAACCTTCAGCTGCTATATCAAAAACATCAAAAACATATTAATACATTAATCATTTAACATTTTAACAATGCCTTGTTCAATAATATACAACATGCCTCTCAGTTGACAAGCAACTGACCTCAGTTGATAAAATAATTCAACACTCTAATAATTATAATGCAGTGTTCAACATATTCCATATTACTGTTACAATCCAACAATGCGTTGGCCAACATATTTCATGTTACAATCCAACAATGCATTGGCTATTCGATATTTCAATCCAACAATGCATTGGCTATTCCATATTTCAATCCAACAATGCATTGTCCAACATCTTCCATAATACATTTAATAATTTAACACTCCAACAATTACTTGTTCAACATATTCCATAATTCATAACATGCCCCTCAGTTGAAAAGACAACTGACCTCAGTTGATAAGATAATAAACATGGATAGCCAGTCACATGTTTCATCATTGAACGGAAAAAAAAAAAAAATACATAGGCATGTTCCATGTAAAAACACATGCATGGAAATGTTCATGGAGGTGTTAAGTTATTAAAAGTATCTGTGAGATGCGGACATAGTCTTTCTAATGAATTTGGGCAAGCAAAACTTGAATATGCTCCTATAAACTAAATTCAATATGTAAATGCATGACAATTATCAAACATGTAGGGTAAACTTTAAAGGTAGAAATGAATTCTTAAACTCTTCTTGAAAAGCCTTCCAGGTGCGTGGACAATCTGCACGACGAGAAAGATCATTCCACCATAACTGTGCTCGTCCTACCAAATAATTAGTGGCAAACTCGATTTTCTGATTTTCTGAATATAACTCGTCGGAAAAGAAATCGTTGAATAGGGATAGCCATGATAAGACCAAGTGGCCATCTATTCGTCCGTCGAATTGAAGCATAGCATAACATCCTTGTATGGCTTGTTGAAGTGCTTGAAGTTCTTGGTTCATAATCTCTAACTCTTGCTCGAATGAAACTCCAGGTAAAGGTGAATTACTGTGATCCTCCATGGTGCTCTTGGACCCTTGCTCTCAACCTTGGTGTATTGAACCTTCTTGTTTGCAACCTTGGTGTCTCGATCCCGTGTTCTCAACCTTGCTTGGTATCTTGAACACCCAATCAAGTGCCACCCAAGGATTTTGAATGAATTCACACTTCCAAGATACCTCATTGGAAAGTTCGTTCCGAGAGCTTTCCAACGGTATATTACAAGCCTCAATCCGACCTACGGATTGAAAGTTACACTTAATTCTTTGTTGGGTCCATCCTTGAAATCGCCGCGAGTGCCTTGCACAAGTACCAAAGAAAGAGAACTTGAATAACAACTCCAAGAGATGGTGGAGTGGTTAAAGTACTTCCCTTGAAAGTAGGAGGTTGTGGGTTCAAATCCTCCTACCTTAGGGACTCTAAACCTCTCTATTACCACTCAAAAATTAAAATTGCCTCGCGCGTAGCCAACGGTCGCCAAGGGAGCCTTGGGTGCCAATGTTGCCAATGTTGCCAATAACACTCTAATAATTATAATGCAGTGTTCAACATATTCCATATTACTGTTACAATCCAACAATGCATTGGCCAACATATTTCATGTTACAATCCAACAATGCATTGGCTATTCGATATTTCAATCCAACAATGCATTGGCTATTCCATATTTCAATCCAACAATGCATTGTCCAACATCTTCCATAATACATTTAATAATTTAACACTCCAACAATTACTTGTTCAACATATTCCATAATTCATAACAATAGGACTATTATGGAGAGACAGACATGGATGAGGTGGAGAGATAGACACAAGTGAGATGATCTCGATCATCACAGAGTGCTCACACCTCTACCCATGATGCCACTACAAATACATCATATCATGCGGATGATCATGATGATGAGGATGATCATGATGATGAGGACTTACAAGATGATGTGGATGAGGATGTTCATGATGACTGATATATTACATTGGATATGTATTTTACATTGATATACATATTTTTTTATCTCTACATATTTTCTCATTTCAGTTATGTTTTGAATTGTGTCTATGGTACTAATTAATGAAAAGTCTTGTTTTAATGATTTTTATTATTGTTTATATTTAACATATGATTTATTACTTTAATTATACAATTCATTCATATTACATGTGTGTTTGTGTCTATAATTGTATGTATGTGCATGTAGTTGTGTGTGTATATATGTATGTATGTGCATGTAGTTGTGTGTGTGTATAAAAGTTATGTATGCACATGTAGGTATATATCTATATTTATGTAAGTGTGTCTATATGCATGTATATGTGTGTATCTGTGTGTGCATATATGTGCATGTAGATATGTCTTATGCATATACATGTGAGTATGTGTATGTG
>MU260395.1:70000-95000 GCA_020310875.1 Ceratopteris richardii
AATAATGTCAAGATTAAGATCATTTGGACGATGTTGTGCGCTCAACGCCCAATCCGACAAAATGCACGATCACATAGCAACAAAAATGTGTCGCGTTAACTGTCGCTATGCCCCCGTATTCCTTGTAGTGTGAAATGTACATCTGTCATCAACAAATTTCACAATCCACATGTGTGTGCATGTGCATGTGTATTTGTGTGTATATGTAGGTATGTGCATGTGTATGTGTATATGTATGTGCATGCATCTTCATTTGCATCCATGTGTATGTGTATGTGTGTGTAAGTGTATGTGCATATGCATGTGTGTGTATATGTGTGTATGTGCATATGTATGTGTGTGTATATGTTTGAGCGTGCCTGTGTATGTATATATGTGAATATGAATGAGTAAGTGTGAGTATGTTAATTAATGAAAATAAAACAATTTAAATAGTATACAAACAATGAAAATTGTACTTACAATAATTAGCCATATTTTATGCTTGATGAACTTCCTGAATAACCTGCAATAAAGAGAGAGAGAGAGAGAGATAGAGGGAGATCAAAAGAGAGAAGAAAAAAGATAAGGGGAGAGATAGAAATTGAAAGAGAAAGAGGAGAGAGAGAGAGAGAGAATAAGAGAGAGGTTAAGAAAGAGATTGCTAGAGCTCATAAGCACAACGTAGATCTGTAAGTTGGAGAGCTCTTCGATCAGTTGCACGTAAAATGATGATTGAAGAGCGATCCAGTGATTTTTTTAATTTTTATCAAACACTACCGTTGCATAACCAATGTAAAAGCATTGTGTATGTGATCATGCAAATCATCGCAACAACTATGCTCATTTGTGTTGCATAAGCGATGCAAGTGAGCATCGCACATGCGACACACCCTTTTGAGTCGCATAAGCGATGTTGACGCAACGACATTCTTGTGAACATCACTATGAGAATCGAAAACAATGTCGAAAATAATGTCAAGATTAAGGTTGTTTGGACGATGTTGTGCACTCAATGCCTAGTCCAATGAAACACACAATCACATAACAACAAAAATGTGTTGTGTTAACCATTGCTAGGCCCCCGTATTCCTTGTAGTGTGAACTGTACATCTCTCATCAACAAATTTCACAACCAAGATGATCTTGGCTAATGCTAAAATTGATAACAGATTTTTCTTGATCCGTGGCACAAATGAATCATCCGACAATGTAAACGAACTACCATCAGAAGTAGTGAGAATGATCTTACCAACTCCCACAACATGATAAGCGGAGTTGTTGGTGCATGTAACAGTATTTCCTATAGGCGCAAGCTCAAGTGAAGTGAAGAAGCTACACTGCGAGGTAATATGTTTGGTTGCCCCACTATCAAAGTACCAAACATCTGAGTCTACTATAGACATACATTGTTCATGAGAAGATGGGTCATAACTACAAACAGTAGTAAATGCACATTCTTCATTCTACGCAAGATTTGCGGACTTTGATTTGGGTGTAGAGGCCTCTGCAACAACCATTCTAGCCTCTTTTTTATTTGCCTCTTTTGCAACCAGTTTTGGACAACTCTTTATGACATGAACATTTCCTTTACAATATTTGCAAAATAATTTATGCTTGCTATAAGCACTTGCTTAAAGCAAAACTCAATAGATGAAAGATTCATCTTAATGTATTCTAAGATTGAAAAGGTTCTACATAGAACATCCATCTATGGTGTTTCATTCAGTTACCTATTCCAACCGACAAAATATTAACTTCATCATAGAAATGAATCGAATAATTTGTCAAAGTCAAGTCCAAGGTTTTGAGAAGCATAAGAAAGCACCATAACCCTTTGTAATCAATTCAAAATTCTAAGATACTTAAATAGATTTGAGAAGTCTATGGGAATCAAAGCTTTAAATCTTCATAGATCAGTTCATGTCAAGGTTTAAAAGCATTATTTATATCTTTATGAGAAATAAATTGACTATGGAAAAGGATACTTTGAGTGAAGTTAAACCATCATAAAACCACTAAACTTTTGTGTGGTACTAAACGTTAGTTTCTCAAGACACTGAGCTTCTATTGATGATGTTTTGCCTTTACTCAAAACACTAATGCTTCAACAAATTAAGTCAGTTTCCTTACAGTTCAGCCCTTTCTATTGGAATGCAATTTTCATGCATTACTTTAGATCAGGAGATTGAGGTAGATAGTTGTATTGACGATTGGGTGCTTTTTTCTTAGACTAACTTAGTCTATATAACCTTGGTTGAAGGGATTATTTCTCTTCAAAAATCCTTGCAGCATTTTGTGATAAACCACTACCAATACTTTTAATTGCTTTAAAATCTCACAATTCAAGTAAGACTATGCTTATCCTATGTTCATATATTTTGGTAGTGATATTGTGTGTGAACACACTTTGAACTATTAGGGCACTTCTTTCCCTCTTTAGGAGGTTTTTTGCCCCGCTTGTATATATGCCTATAACCCTAACGGGTTACTTATCTTTGTACATTCACTTGGTAATACATTCACTATTGTGTGTTGTGCTCCAAGTTCCTTCTTCTGCCTTGTATTGTTTATGTGTTTCCATAGACCTCAAACTCCAACAATTGGTATCAGAGTAGGTCATCGCTTCATTGCACAAAAATTGGTGAGCATACTCTAAGCGCGTTTTGGCCTCTGAATGCACAATTGCAGTGCCTATGTAGACAATTTTGTCCTTTTCTGTCAGACATACATATAGGTTTTGGTTCATCAATACAAGCATCTCAAAGTCTGTTGCATGTTTATCAAAGATTGATAGGGTAATTTTGTTTAAATTTTTGAGATATAGTCATTTTTTTGCATTAGGATATTTTAAACAGTGGTCATTTCTGAAATCAATGATGTATTCCATATGTTGGATGTTGAGCAAAGGTTGGATGGTACCAATTACCCGTTGTGCGCATATATGATGCATCATGTATTGGTCGTAAAAGGATTGTGGAATATTGTGCAAAGTGTTGAAAAATAACCTAGTACACTTCCAAATACAGTTATTGAAGGTGATGTAGATGACGATCTTCAAATTCTTGTTCATGCTATGTTTTCTACTACACCTACTGTAGATCAACTTTTATGGGATGGTAGAGATGCTCATGCACATGCATTGATAGATTTGTCTACCAAACATGCCATTATCCGTCATATCGCTCTTACAAAACAATAAATGATGCTTGGGATACACTTCCACCTTATACCAGGCAAGAAATGAGGCCCGTGTTGCTTACCTCTAAAAATAGTTAGAGAGTGAGCATATGAATGAAGGAGACTATATGGATATTTTTTTGACAAAACTCAACGATTTGAAGGAACAATTCATTTCTATTGATGGTCTTGCCAGACAGTTCATCTGTGCAGACTGTTTTGAATGGACTTCCAAATTCATATCAAAGTTTTGCTTATACTCTTCGATTGACGATGAAAGGCAATCCAAATGCCTTCACATTTGAGGATTTAGTCTATGTTTTGTTGCAAGAAGATCAATCCAAGCAGAACATGTCTGTTATGTGTGTAATAGATCAAGCTTTCTTAGCTAGTCAAAAGGGCAAAGGTAAATGGAGATCATCTACTAGTAAGCATAAATCTACAATTTTGCATAGTCAAAAAAGGAAGACAAAGATGAGAAAAAAAAAAAGTAGAAATTGTTTTGCAAATATTGTAAAGAGAATGATCATGTCATACGGAGCTGTCCGAAATTCCCTGCAAAAGAGACAAAGAAAAAAGAGGATGGAATGGTTGTTGGAGAGGCCTCTACACCTGAAATAGAGTTTGCTAATCTTGTGCAAAATGAAGAATGGACAATTACTGCTATTTGTGGTGATGAACCATGTTCTCAAGAATAGTGTATGTCTGCAATAGACTCATATGTTTGGTACTCAGATAGTGGAGCAACCAAACATATTACCTCCCAGTATAGTTTCTTCAATTCACTTGAGCCTAACTCTATAGGGAATACTATCACATGTGCCAAAACTCCTCTTATCTAGTCATTGGTGTTGGTAAGATCATTCTCACTACTTCTAATAGTAGTCCTTTTACATTGTCAGATGCTTTATTTGTGCAAGGGATCAAGAAAATCTATTGTCAATTTCAGCATTATCCAAGATCGGCTTGGTTGTCAAATTTGTTGATGATAGATGTACGTTGAAGGTGATGTAGATGGCATTGAAGATGACGATATTCTTCATGTTCCTGTTCATGCTGCGGTTCTTGTTGCACCTACTGTAGAGCAAATTCATTGGGATGGCAGAGATGCTCAGGCACATGCATTGATAGCCTTGTCTCTCAAACGTGTCATTATTCCTCACATTCGCTCTTGAAGAACAGCTAAGGATGCTTGGGATACACTTACCACTTTATACCAAGCAAGGAATGAGGCTCGTGTTGCTTACCGCTAAGAACAATCGGAGAGTGGGCACATGAATGAAGGCAATTCCATGGACAATTTTCTGACAAAGATTAAAGATTTGAAGGAAAAATTGATTTCTGCTGATGAAGTCTTACCTGACAGTTCACTTGTGCAGAATTACCTAAGCATTTTTGGTTGTCTGGCATATGCATTAGTGCATGAACAACAATGTAGGAAATTGGATGATAAAGTAGTAAAATGTATTTTTTTTGGGTACAGTTCTGAAACCAAAGATTATCGTCTTTATCATCCATAAACTAAATGCATTTTGGTTAGCCATGATGTTGTTTTTGTGGAAGATGTTATTCAGCCACTACTTTCATGTACTAAGGAGACATCTGTTAGCTCCAAAGATGTGTATGATACTTTGCTACCTCTTTTTATAGGTGGATAGTCTAGTGTTGGTCCTAATGAGGCGACTTCTCAACATTTACAAGTTTCATGTGATGATGCAGATCATTCCATTTCTGATGTAGATTTACATGATTCACTTGCTGATGAGAGAGCTTGTTAGCCCCAAAAATGGTGGATTTTTATGCACTAATGCGGTTCTATTTAGCAGGAAATACGTTTGATTTCAGGTACTTGGAGAGTCAAACAATTGGTTGATAGGAGGTATTTGAGGACTACATAGCACTTTCTTGGTTCAAGAGGAATGCCGTCAACATTTGGATTTCAGCCATAAAAAAATATTAAGCTTCAGGATGATCTTGGAGTAGGAAATACATGATGACATAGTGGGAGTCTGATTGGTCTTAGGGTTTGGTATTATGTTTCGGGTTGAGCAAAGCATGTGAATCATGCGGTTTTTGTTGAGTTTTGTTGCAGATGACCTAGTGAGGATTGGACTTAAAATGGAGTCTCAATTTTGATTTTAGCCACGCTTGCTTCTGGAGGTGGTCTTGCTAGACATGTGGTTAAATATATACAAGACTTGTTTTGTATCAAAAGATGAAGAGGATTCGGTCGAATAGTACTTCTCGTGACTTGAGAAAGCTTCTATGATTTCCTTGGAGGGATAAATTCCAGCAATCCTTAGCTCCTCTTGCGAAAGGTGAATGCCTAGATGTGTCATTGGAAGCCATTTATGCCACTTTGACAACTATCGACACCACCGTCGTGGCCATCACACTCTTTCAGTTATTGAGGCTTTTTGTGAGGTGTGACAATTGGATTTGGAATCGACAGAAGGTTTTCCTTTGTCTGATGGGCACATGAAAGCACGCTTAGATCCTTTGAACCTTGATGAAAGACAAGTTCCAGTGGACCTGGATCCAGGTCCCTATGGTTTCACCAAGGAAGATCTTGATCGGGAGTTTTTCTTGGGTGTGTGGCGTATGTCGGGCTTTCTATCTGAAAATCGTCCTGTTCAGACCTTGCGAGCCATCATAGATCGACTTGATCGGGCTTATTGTGGGACAGTGGGCTATGAATACATGCATATATCCGATCGGGACAAGTGTAATTGGCTGCGGGAGAAAATTGAAACCCAGGCACCTCGCAAGTATAGCGCTCAACGTCGAACAGTGATATTAGATCGCCTCATCTGGGGTACTCTTTTCGAGAATTTTTTGGCTAATAAGTGGGCAGCTGCAAAAAGGTTTGGCCTCGAGGGGTAGTTGTAACAGCTCTGACGAGCAAACAGAAAAAAAGGGGGGCTCTGACAAGATGGACACTTTTCTGTTACATACGACGAGGGCGGCAGGCATTGAAGAGGTGTGGGGGCTCTTCGTTTTAGATTCACCAGCTTCATTCGAAGTATCTCTGGGCGGTTGAAGGGGGGGTCGATTGCAGAGGAAGAGGGGGCAGAAAAAGGAGGGATTTGAGCGGAGTTAGGAGGGCGGTAGCTTCAAAAAAAAAAGAGGCTGGTGCCCATGAGACAGCGAGCGTTCCCAAGTCTAAAGGAGGTATAGTTTTGAGCAGGCATTTCCAGAGATGGGGGACGAGAAAGAGCACGGACTGAAGCGGGAGATTGGCAAGTTCGCCGTGTGGAGTGTGAGCTCGGCCAAGCCTGGCAATGGCATCGACCTTCTGCGCGACTCTAACCTGGAGACCCACTGACAATTGTTTTGGGAAGATGAAAAGCTCATGGTTCATGGTCTTGAGGCTGAAGATGGTTTCTGTAGTCAGGATCTTGAAGTGTCAGCCAGGCCTGGTGGTTGGAGAGCATGCCAATCTATGTTAGGTTATTGTTTCTCTTCATTTATTCCAATTTCAATAGGGTTACGGACTTGCTTTGCTTCTGTTATTTCACTTCCACAAAATGATTCATTATTATGACTTATGGACAAAGTTACTCTGTTCTTTGGAAAAAAGGGTGTAAAAGAGCATTTACTGGTCAGAGAATGAACTGATACAGTTTCTTGCAAAGCCATGCATATTATACATTATGTCTGCCAGAGGGGGGGGATTTCAGACGTAATATCAAGAAACCATTTTGATTCCTTCAATCACATGGGAATCGGGATACTGGATGTTTATATGATTTGCATCAAAGCTTAAGTGGGAAATCGACTAGAAAGGATGGTGTGTCCACATGCAACTATTAATGCTCATGTTGTGTTAGATGATGTGTGGCAACTTCTGTGCCGCATGATATTATTAAAGGCGAGTTTGCTAGTTACCAATATTCTTATGGGTCACATCTTGTTGGATCCATAGCATGCATTTTGCCATACTCTCACATTGAGCATTCAAGGAGTCAAGGTTTTTGACGAAGGAGTGGAGAGGTTCGCATACGAGGGAGTGACATGGCCATCTGAACATGGTTTAGGTATTGATCATTTGGCTCCTGAGATACACCAGAGATAAAGTTGAGACCTCCGATGGTTCTTGCGGCAAAGTGATGTGATAGGAGATGCGGTATACCATATATTTATGTTGGATACACACGAGTCACTTCGCGAGAAAATTGAGTTCTACAGGGAGCATTTTGTGCATATTTCAGAGTTGCAATTTACTGTTCAGCCAGGCATTTACCGCAAAACCTTTGAACGTGTGGATTGATCGTGTGCTCATTTACTTGAAATGAGTTGGGCGACGATATTTGATGTTATCTCTCTCCTTTCCCCGTCAGCGCATGCATACGCTCAGAAGATTTCTTGTTTTATTGTTCTTTATATATACTATTGAATGCGAATCTCCTTCCTGCGGGGTAAGTCAATAGATCAGAAACTTATATGAGGTCTAAACTTCAGTTTTTTTCTCTCTGAGCACTTTTGTACATATGCAACACAGTTGTTTTAGTGCCCTTTCTCTTCCAACATTAACGTATCAGCGTCTGTAAGAAAAATCAGCCACAATAAGTTTTGCGAGCCCATATTAGACATATCAGAGCATACTTATAGCGCACAAGAGGTTTATTAGAAGAACCAACAATGTCTTCAAGGAGCTACTCCAATCTTTTGGAGCTCACATCGGATTTTCCTGTGGCATTAGAAGCTTTATTCAATTTGGTGCGTTTGCCGGGAACATATGGTCTAGTGCATAGGCATAAGAAAAATCCATTTCGAGATAATTGTGGGCTCTAGGTAATCCAATTGGACCGATTCCGAGGGGTTAAGCAAAATAACCCGGGGTTCCACAATCACTTTTTACTGGGGCTCAAGATCCGTTTCATTTTGGTGCGTCTGCCGGGAATTTATGAGCTAGTGCATAGATATGGGAAGAACCCGTTGCGACATAATTGTGGGCTTTATGTGATCCAAGTAGACTGATTGCGAGGGATTAAACCAAATAAAGTCTCGGGTAATCATCTTTTCCTGCGGCGTTAGAACCTATTCATTTTGGTGCGTTTGCCGGGAATAGCTTGGTACGTCTCTATAAGAGAGTGCCATAGGTTCGCCTAGCGCCACAGGTTGGCCGAGCTTGCGGACCCCACGATCTAGTACATGAGCGAGGGGAGCTCATCGTCAGGAGCAACACAAACTCAAAGAGAGGAACGCGCTCAGAGAAGAGCCCTTGAAAGAGAAAGAAGAAGGTGGGAACCGCCAGGTGAGTGGACCTCGATTGCCTCGAAGAAATCAGTCAAAAACGTGTACTCCCGTAGGAGGGTCGCAAATCAAGTACGACAATTTGAAGGAGGGATCCTGAAGCCACGTGTGCTAAATTTTTGGGATCGAAGTGATATCGACATCACGCCTCTGTTCGAAATGGCTCAGCGGATTTCAGTTCACTTGGGGGACTTCACCAAATTTTCGGGTACTTGGGACGAAGATCCGGATAGTTTTATCCAGTTGTTTGAGGTCACCTGTGAGGCCAATGATGTAGTTGACCAAGATCAAAGGTTGAGAATTTTTTCAGCTATTCTCCGTGATGAGGCAGCCAATTGGTATGGGAATCTGACACCACAAGAACGTGGAACTTATCAGATGCTTAAGGAAGCCTTCTTGGCAAAGTTTCGACGACAAGGCTTCCAAGACAGATTGGCCCAACAAATGGATTATTTGCGACAAGGAGTCAATGAGAGCATCGACAACTATATTCAGAGAATGGAAACATTAGTAAGAAAGATGGGCGCGAATGCCCCGAACGATGAGACATTGAAGCGAAGATTCATTTCGGGATTGAGAGATCCTACGGCGCAACAACATATCAGCCTGACAAGACCTGCGACCTTAATGGATGCTAAGGAACAAGCAAGGCTTTGGGAGGAAGTACAATTATGCCAACAAAGGAAGATGGAGCTCTTATACGAGCCTATGGGAGGCCCAGGAAACATACCGATGAAAGATCCTGGCCAAGGAAGTCTCGCATTGACGACCCCAGCTTTTGTAGCTGCCACTAGCACGCCAGGCGAGGTAAAGCCTGCGCTAACCGAAGAACGAATATTAGAATTGGTCACGCAAGCTATAAAAGCTGCCACAATAACTCAAGAGACATACACAGTAAAACCAGAGGTCACAACAAACCCGAATCAAGTGTTTCGATCAAATACATGGTGTGGAAAGTGTCATGGTTACGGCCATTTGGCTTCAGAATGCCCTACAGTCTCGAGAGTATTCACGGATAGGTCGCCACCTAGGATGCGTTGTACTTTTTGTGGAAGAACAAATCACACAGAGGACCGATGTTACAACAAGAGAGCCTATGAAGAAAGGACTATGAAATCAGGAGATACAAGAGAAAGACCTTACACGGGATTGCCCGCTCAAAGTGTACCACCTACATCTCGTTGGGAAAACAGACCGACTTATGGATATGGTGCTCAGGGTCAAGGAGGAGACTATCCAAGAGGAGCTCCGCGTGATCAAAGAAGAGATGGTCCAATCCAGTGCTGGAGATGTCATGGCTTTGGCCATACCCAATCTAGATGTCCAAACGAAAAGAAGCCAATTGATTATACCCCGCTATGTAGGTACTGTAGTGGGGAGGGCCACTTTGATGAGGATTGTCCAAAACGAAGAGCTGCCGCCGGCAAGGAAAAAGGACCAGTAGGGTCCTCAAACTATGTTGATACTCAGATGCATCCCACATCAAGAGCTCAAGAGCACGTTCCTACGATCGGAGTAGTGTTCAAGACACCGAACCCTCAAGAAGGCTCTAGCTCGTCGATGCACTTTGTGGATGCTTACGAGGCCAAGAACCCACACAAAGATCCAACTGTGGCAGTAGTCACAAGAACTCAAGAGTACTCGAAGAAGAATCCAGGAGGCGAAGGTGAAGAAGGGAGTCAAGAGAGGATAGCGGAACAAGAAGAGGTAGAGGATCAAGTTAGAGGACTTGTTGAGCAGCAAGAGTTTGAGGATGGGGAAGAGGTTGAGATCCTTCCACCAGTGACCAAGGAGTTTGTGCCGGGCATAGCACCATTCCCTGAAAGATTGAAAGCTCCTAAAATTAGAAAGGAAAGACAAAGTTCGGAAGAAGTGGATATTGTAAAGTTGCTCGCTGACACGGAAGTCACGCTGGACATTGGCACATTGCTGAAATGTTCACCTGTTTATAGGAAACAATTCTATAACGAATATATAAAGAAGCCGAGGAAAGCTCGAGATAAAAATAGACAAGATAAAGATGTCCAAGGAATCATTCAAAGTATCACGACGCAAATTGATTCGAACGCTCCAGCTGTGACGGTCGAAATTAAAGGATATGCAGTCCCTGGTGCTCAGTTAGATAGTGGAGCCGCAGTCAACCTTATGACTGAGTTCATGATGAAATCTTTGGGCCTTAACCACATGGAAGAAACACCGATGTCTTTGAGGATGGCAGATCAAACACAAGTGAAGCCTGCGGGCCTTTTGAAGAATGTAAGTACAGTTGTGGGTGGTCTAGAGTTTAAAGTTGATTATCTGATAGTAAAACCAAGGACCTCAGAGGCTACCTTCTCGATCCTACTTGGACGGCCATGGCTGGTGCAAGCCGAATGTGTGCATGACTGGCGCACAGGTTTTATTTCGATAGGGCCAAAGTCTGATCGGATTCAAATACAAGTATCCCCACCCTCGAGCAACAAGAAGAAGACAATAATAGTTGATGAGATGGAAAAGAAAGAAAAGGAGAAAGCAAGGCACGAGAGTGCACGAGCTAGGTTTTCTTTAAACACGGACACCTACAAGAATCTGCTTCAAGACGGGTTCAACTTGCAGCTCTTTAAGAATCAAGACACGAAGATGGGAGAGTATCAAAATCCATTGCTCTATAACGACGATTCGGACCAGGAGTTGTTGGGATGGTTGACACATACAAGTAAATTTGATTGCTACATGTTGAATATAGATGCAAGTAAAACCAAAGCTACTCAATCCCTGGAAAAGGGAACTTCAAAAGAAGAGTTGAAGCTGGAGTTAGCTCCGATGATGGAAGTGCAAGAGTTGCGAGACAGAGTTAGAATGCTAGAAGCAGAGATTCTAAAGAGAAGTCGAGAATCGGAAAAGGAAGCGAAGAGTAAGACCAAAGTGTCGGAAGCCATCGCAAAAGCTGAATTGAAGAAACTAGGTTCAATCGAAAGAGAACAAGACAATGATTTACTGGCCAACCATGCACGTTTGATCGGAGAGCACATTCCAATCACAGTGTCATCGAGAAATAAAGACTATTCGCGAGAAGTTCAATCGGAAAAGTGGGAAGTCTTTCCAGAAAAGTTCTTGAGTGTAGGGTCAGAGCTACCAGATGGAGTACGAGACTGCATTAAAACGACACTCAAAAATTTTAGCGAGGCCTTTGCATGGTCATACAGTGATCTGAGAGGAATTGATCCCCAAATCTGCCAACATTATATAGACTTGGAAGAAGGCACACGACCCATATGTCAACGACTCAGGCGAACGAATCCAGTCTACTCGGAATTGATCAAGTTGGAATTGACCAAATTATTGGAAGCAGGATTCATATATCCCATCGCATCCAGCGAATGGGTATCACCAATTGTAGTTGTTCCAAAGAAAAATAAGAAAATCCGTATTTGCATAGATTATCGGAAGTTGAACGAGCGCACGAAGAAGGATCATTTCCCCTTGCCATTCACTGATCAAATCTTGGATAGAGTGGCTGGCCATAAATTGTACTCATTTTTGGATGGTTTCAGTGGGTACAACCAAATCCAAATTCATGAAGAGGATCAATCCAAAACTACTTTCACGACAGAATGGGGTACGTATGCATATCGGGTGATGCCATTTGGATTATGCAATGCACCGGCCACATTCCAGAGAGCAATGATAGCTGCATATCAAGACTACCTGCAGGATTGGATGGAGATATTTCTTGATGACTTTGCAATCAGAGGCGACGATGAAAATATGATGGAGAGGATCGAAGCAATTTTAAGAAGAAGCATCGAAAAAGGCATCGCATTGAATCCTGAAAAGTGTACATTTGGAGTACGAAGAGGATTGCTTTTGGGTCATGTCATTTCCGAAAAAGGGATTGCGGTTGACGAGGACAAAGTGGAGAAAATTGGACAACTTCCACCTCCGCAAAATTTGCGACAACTCAGAGGATTCTTGGGTCATGCGAATTATTATCGACGTTTTATATTAAATTTTGCATCTATAGCGGCACCACTGACGACTCTCTTGAGGAAGGACCAACGATACCAGTGGACGGGAGAGTGTCAAGTTGCATTCGACTCGATCAAAGAGAGGTTAATAAATGCACCGATTTTGGTAGCACCTGACTGGACGAAGGAATTTCATGTACATACCGACGCTTCTCATACTGCAGTTGGAGCAGTACTATGCCAGGCTGACGAAAAGAAGTTGGACCATCCTATTTACTATACAAGTCGCAATTTGAATAGCACTGAGAGGAACTATACGACTACGGAGAAGGAATGTCTCTCGATGATCTTTGCGGTGAACAAGTATCGGCACTACTTGATGGGAAAGCATTTCACGTTTTATGTGGATCATGAAGCCCTTAAGTACATCATTAATAAACCAGAGTTATCAGGGCGATTGATGAGATGGATGCTACTTCTCCAAGAATTCCAGTTCACAGTGGTAACCAGACCAGGCAAAGCACATATATTGGCCGACCATTTATCTCGAATTGTTAATGAGGAGCCAACCTCTGGTGTGCCCGACGATGCTCCCGATGGGCATCTATTCCAGGTTGATGCGAAAGTACCTTGGTATGCCGATTTGGTGAATTTCTTGTGCACTACTAAATATCCGCCAGGAGCAAGCAAGAGAGAGAAACAAAAGCTGTTAGCATTGGCGAAGCATCATAGCATCATTGGGGGGCAACTCTATCGATATTTTGTTCATGAGAGCATTTATCGGAGGTGTCTCAAGGAAGAAGAGGCAAATCTAGTGTTGAGGGCTTTGCATGACGAACCTTGCGGTGGACATTTTGCTGGTGAATTGACAGCAAGAAAGATTTTATTAGCAGGGTATTGGTGGCCAACATTGTTCAAAGACTCTTATGCATACTGTAAGAAGTGTGACAAATGCCAACGAATGGGAAAACCCACATTATCACATGCTGCTCCTCTTACGCCGGTGTTGGCTCTTAAGCCGTTTGAGAAATGGGGAATTGATTTTGTGGGGCCTATTGATCCTCCCTCACGACGAAGGTCCAATAGGTATATCTTGGTCTGTACTGACTATGTTACCAAGTGGGTGGAAGCCAAAGCTCTGAAGACTGACCGAGTTGTTGATGTAGCTAAATTTTTGTATGAACAAATTATCACTCAATTCGGATGCCCGTTGGAGATAGTGAGTGATAGAGGAACACATTTTGTCAACGAACTGATCGAAGAATTAATGGAACTCTATAAGATCAAACATAGAAAAAGCACTCCATATTATCCGAGGGCAAATGGACAAGTGGAGGTCACCAACAAAATTTTGGAACAGATTCTGACAAAGACAGTAGCTGTGCATAGGCGAGACTGGGATGAGAGACTTTTGGAAGCCTTGTGGGCATATCGAACATCCTACCGAGTGACAACTAAGAGCACTCCGTTCTCTCTAGTATATGGCGAGGAAGCCATTTTCCCTATCGAAAAAGAAGTGCCGACATTAAGAGTGGCCATTGAAGCCAGGTTGGGCGAAAAAGAGTCATTAAAGGAGAGGTACATACAACTGGTGAAGCTGGAAGAAAAGAGGCTCATCGCACAACAAAGCTTGGAAGCTATTCAGAAGAGACGTAAAGAAAGGCATGACAAAAATCTCAAAACCTATGTGATTCAAGAAGGGGATTTGGTACTAGTCTATGATAGTAAGTATTATAAATTCCCAGGGAAGTTGCAGACAAGATGGGCAGGACCGTTTAAGGTGGTGGAACTCAATTCCAATGGTTCCATGCAAATTCGAGATTTAGGAGAAGAATATGCTCCCGTGAAGGTTAACGCACTTCGAGTTAAACCATATTTCAAGTGATGTTAGGATGGGAAGAGCCAGACGAGATCCAAACGAAATGACGAAGTAGACTACTTGTACATACATGTATAGTATTATATATATATGCGCATATGTGATCTATGATTTGTGTGTCATAAATATCCTTCCTTGCTAGCTCAAGAAATTTTGGACTTCTAATTATTTTTGTGTTGTGCAGAGACTGTTAGGAGTTAAGTAACAAAATGGCAGACCAAATTACGCAACTCTACTTGTACGAGCTAAGGATATATTTCTCGGACCAAACGTTCGCTCGCATGGACATAGATGTCGACGACTTTGAGACGGAATACGATGTTGAGGAAGCGCATTGGCTGGTATGCTTTATAAACCAGGATTTGGGTGTTGCATTTTACATTGAGTGTTTTGAGGAATACCTAGCTCGACATGTAGGATGGGCGGGAGATCGATACTACTATTTTGATCCTTCTAGGGAAATGCCTAACGAGGAAAACGATATCACATGGGCTTGGGCAGATGTGCTAACGCTAGGAAGTGATGACGGAGCTCCTGAAGTTGAGCCTGACTCGCCTTAGGGAAGTTGTCGGGATTCGAGTACGATGTGAGACCACATGAGATATTCCGGAGACTCACATTCTAGGACACCTAAAGATAGGTATACGAGGGACTAAGGCATAGCTGGTTGTAGTTACCAAGTGAAAAGTCAACTCGATGAATACATATGTAGTGTTTGTAGTTGAGAGAATGAAGTGAAAAGGTGGTTGATCTGTCAAAGGCTAGTGTGTATATGTTTTGCATGTATGTGTGGGAACAGTGGGAAAAGTCCCTTTCTTCCTCTCCCTAATTCTCAGGACTAGGGTGAACCAATTAATTATGAAAAAGAAAAACAAAGAAAAGAAAAGAAAAGAAAATGTGTTGTGCGATCGTACCAATGCGCTATGGTGGGCTAGTAGGTGGGTGGATTTATCCTCGCCGGGTGGTTAGGACCACGAGCCGCAGCTAGTTTCGCCATAGGCTTGGGATGTATGTGATTGTGTCTTAGCTACGCGCCATAACGGGTTGGTAGGTAGGTGGAGCCATCGTGGCTGGGTAGTCACGACCACGAGCCGCATCCAGCTTCGTTATGGGCTAGCTGATATATGTTATGTGTTATCATTGTGTGTTCGTGTGTTGTGCGCTGCATTGCATTGGTAGATGGGTGGAATCAACCTGATCGGGTGATCAGGTCCACGAATCGCATCCAGTGTCAATGTAGGCCAACGTGTGATTAAAATAAAATTTTCATATGAAGTTATTCCCCACTCCTGAGGGGGAGAGAAAGAGAAGAGAGGGCGATGATCGCCTGGAAGGGAACGTTATCTTCTTGTATGATTGGTATGTGTTGGCTAATGACAGATCAGCTCACTTTGAATCAACATTCTTGAAGGCACGGAGACTCTATATGTACTTATGGATGAGGCTTTAGCGAGGTAATGCAACTGTCTTGCTTTACAACTTGTGTGCTCTATCTAAGGGTTTTTCTAGTGTGTGGGACACTCTAGGTTTTTATGTAGGTTTTGATTTGTACTCGAGTCTCGATGATTTTTGTAGGACGACGATGGAGATTCTTCGGGAATGTCTAGTCATGGAATGATTGTACATAGCGAATAATAGATGCAATAATGGAGTGTGCATTTTGGGTAATTTTTGCATCTCCGATTGGATTCATTTCAGTTGTTGTTGTTCATTCCGGTATTTTCTTTTCTGTTTTTCGCAATGGTAGTTGCATGGTTATTTTGGTTGAGACCATTTTCATAATGGAATGTATGAGCAAATTGATGCATGGCTGAAATGGGATTGCGTGTATGTGCATGTTCTTGAATCATTTTGGAAGTGATTGATTTGTATGTATTCATGAGTGATTTTTAGCACTAATAGCTTCGATGAGTGCAGGTTCAGTGGAAGTGGCGGCACGATGGAAAGGTATGTGAACTAATTGAACATTGACAAGTTCATGGTTGTTTGAAATTTATTGCAGCAATAGTGGCTCGTCGAGGACGACTTCGCAAATAAGAAGAGGGAAGTATGTTAGCCCCAAAAATGGTGGATTTTTATGCACTAATGCGGTTCTATTTAGCAGGAAATACGTTTGATTTTAGGTACTTGGAGAGTCAAACAATTGGTTGATAGGAGGTATTTGAGGACTACATAGCACTTTCTTGGTTCAAGAGGAATGCCGTCAACATTTGGATTTCAGCCATAAAAAAATATTAAGCTTCAAGATGATCTTGGAGTAGGAAATCCATGATGACATAGTGGGAGTCTGATTGGTCTTAGGGTTTGGTATTATGTTTCGGGTTGAGCAAAGCATGTGAATCATGCGGTTTTTGTTGAGTTTTGTTGCAGATGACCTAGTGAGGATTGGACTTAAAATGGAGTCTCAATTTTGATTTTAGCCACGCTTGCTTCTGGAGGTGGTCTTGCTGGACATGTGGTTAAATATATACAGGACTTGTTTTGTATCAAAAGATGAAGAGGATTCGGTCGAATAGTACTTCTCGTGACTTGAGAAAGCTTCTATGATTTCCTTGGAGGGATAAATTCCAGCAATCCTTAGCTCCTCTTGCGAAAGGTGAATGCCTAGATGTGTCATTGGAAGCCATTTATGCCACTTTGACAGCTATCGACACCACCGTCGTGGCCATCACACTCTTTCAGTTATTGAGGCTTTTTGTGAGGTGTGACAATTGGATTTGGAATCGGCAGAAGGTTTTCCTTTGTCTGATGGGCACATGAAAGCACGCTTAGATCCTTTGAACCTTGATGAAAGACAGGTTCCAGTGGACCTGGATCCAGGTCCCTATGGTTTCACCAAGGAAGATCTTGATCGGGAGTTTTTCTTGGGTGTGTGGCGTATGTCGGGCTTTCTATCTGAAAATCGTCCTGTTCAGACCTTGCGAGCCATCATAGATCGACTTGAACGGGCTTATTGTGGGACAGTGGGCTATGAATACATGCATATATCCGATCGGGACAAGTGTAATTGGCTGCGGGAGAAAATTGAAACCCAGGCACCTCGCAAGTAAAGCGCTCAACGTCGAACAGTGATATTAGATCGCCTCATCTGGGGTACTCTTTTCGAGAATTTTTTGGCTAATAAGTGGGCAGCTGCAAAAAGGTTTGGCCTCGAGGGGTAGTTGTAACAGCTCTGACGAGCAAACAGAAAAAAAGGGGGGCTCTGACAAGATGGACACTTTTCTGTTACATACGATGAGGGCGGCAGGCATTGAAGAGGTGTGGGGGCTCTTCGTTTTAGATTCACCAGCTTCATTCGAAGTATCTCTGGGCGGTTGAAGGGGGGGTCGATTGCAGAGGAAGAGGGGGCAGAAAAAGGAGGGATTTGAGCGGAGTTAGGAGGGCGGTAGCTTCAAAAAAAAAAGAGGCTGGTGCCCATGAGACAGCGAGCGTTCCCAAGTCTAAAGGAGGTATAGTTTTGAGCAGGCATTTCCAGAGATGGGGGACGAGAAAGAGCACGGACTGAAGCGGGAGATTGGCAAGTTCGCCGTGTGGAGTGTGAGCTCGGCCAAGCCTGACAATGGCATCGACCTTCTGCGCGACTCTAACCTGGAGACCCACTGACAATTGTTTTGGGAAGATGAAAAGCTCATGGTTCATGGTCTTGAGGCTGAAGATGGTTTCTGTAGTCAGGATCTTGAAGTGTCAGCCAGGCCTGGTGGTTGGAGAGCATGCCAATCTATATTAGGTTATTGTTTCTCTTCATTTATTCCAATTTCAATAGGGTTACGGACTTGCTTTGCTTCTGTTATTTCACTTCCACAAAATGATTCATTATTATGACTTATGGACAAAGTTACTCTGTTCTTTGGAAAAAAGGGTGTAAAAGAGCATTTACTGGTCATAGAATGAACTGATACAGTTTCTTGCAAAGCCATGCATATTATACATTATGTCTGCCAGAGGGGGGGGATTTCAGACGTAATATCAAGAAACCATTTTGATTCCTTCAATCACATGGGAATCGGGATACTGGATGTTTATATGATTTGCATCAAAGCTTAAGTGGGAAATCGACTAGAAAGGATGGTGTGTCCACATGCAACTATTAATGCTCATGTTGTGTTAGATGATGTGTGGCAACTTCTGTGCCGCATGATATTATTAAAGGCGAGTTTGCTAGTTACCAATATTCTTATGGGTCACATCTTGTTGGATCCATAGCATGCATTTTGCCATACTCTCACATTGAGCATTCAAGGAGTCAAGGTTTTTGACGAAGGAGTGGAGAGGTTCGCATACGAGGGAGTGACATGGCCATCTGAACATGGTTTAGGTATTGATCATTTGGCTCCTGAGATACACCAGAGATAAAGTTGAGACCTCCGATGGTTCTTGCGGCAAAGTGATGTGATAGGAGATGCGGTATACCATATATTTATGTTGGATACACACGAGTCACTTCGCGAGAAAATTGAGTTCTACAGGGAGCATTTTGTGCATATTTCAGAGTTGCAATTTACTGTTCAGCCAGGCATTTACCGCAAAACCTTTGAACGTGTGGATTGATCGTGTGCTCATTTACTTGAAATGAGTTGGGCGACGATATTTGATGTTATCTCTCTCCTTTCCCCGTCAGCGCATGCATACGCTCAGAAGATTTCTTGTTTTATTGTTCTTTATATATACTATTGAATGCGAATCTCCTTCCTGCGGGGTAAGTCAATAGATCAGAAACTTATATGAGGTCTAAACTTCAGTTTTTTTCTCTCTGAGCCCTTTTGTACATATGCAACACAGTTGTTTTAGTGCCCTTTCTCTTCCAACATTAATGTATCAGAGTCTGTAAGAAAAATCAGCCACAATAAGTTTTGCGAGCCCATATTAGACATATCAGAGCATACTTATAGCGCACAAGAGGTTTATTAGAAGAACCAACAATGTCTTCAAGGAGCTACTCCAATCTTTTGGAGCTCACATCGGATTTTCCTGTGGCATTAGAAGCTTTATTCAATTTGGTGCGTTTGCCGGGAACATATGGTCTAGTGCATAGCCATAAGAAAAATCCATTTCGAGATAATTGTGGGCTCTAGGTAATCCAATTGGACCGATTCCGAGGGGTTAAGCAAAATAACCCGGGGTTCCACAATCACTTTTTACTGGGGCTCAAGATCCGTTTCATTTTGGTGCGTCTGCCGGGAATTTATGAGCTAGTGCATAGATATGGGAAGAACCCGTTGCGACATAATTGTGGGCTTTAGGTGATCCAAGTAGACTGATTGCGAGGGATTAAACCAAATAAAGTCTCGGGTAATCATCTTTTCCTGCGGCGTTAGAACCTATTCAGAGCTGATATTGAGAAGGCAAAAATTATGCCAAAATTGCTAGTGCAACCTTTACATGATAGCAAATTAGATGCACCTTTGTCATATCATACTAGTTCAGGCTCTCATAATGCCTCTTTTGCATCAAATTGCTATGCTATGGCTACCTTTAGTCTCTGTGATGAGAATGAGCCTGTTTCATTTGATGAAGCACAAAATGCAGAAAATTGGATGGCTTCTATGTAATCTGAATATGATGCTATAATGAAGAATGGTACCTGGTCTTTGTGTGACTTGCCTCTTGGCAAGAAGGCCATTGGCACTAAGTGGGTATACAAGCTAAAGTGTAAGACTGATAGAACAGTTGATAGGTATAAGGCTAGGCTTGTTGCAAAGGGTTATGCTCAGGAAAGAAGAATTAATTTTGATGAGACCTTTGCACCTACTTGCCAAATGACTACTGTTTGTAGCATATGTGCACTTGCAGCTCATCATGGTTGGAATGTACATTATTTGGACATTAAAACCACATTTTTGAATGGTGATTGCATGAAGAAATGTATGTGTCTTAGTCCCGTGGCTTTGTACAAAAGGGCATGAAAATCAGGTGTTCAGGTTAAAGAAGGCATTGTATGGTTTAAAACAAGAACCACGTGCTTGGTATGAAAAGATACATGCCTATCTGATTGCACATTGTTTTGAGAACAGTCCAACTAAAAGCACCTTATATGTTAAGCGTGCAAATGATGTGCTTCTGATCATTGTTGTGTATGTTGATGACATGATGCTCACTAGTCCTCATGAGAAGCATATTGCTGATTTTAAGGCTGATTTGCATGCCTCATTTGAGATGTCTAATTTGGGGCATTTGCATCATTATTTGGGCATTCAATTTATGCAAGTTGATGGTGGAATAGCTTTGTGTCAAATGAAATATATTGACACATTATTGCAACATTTTGGCCTTGAATACTCTAAACCTATTGCCACCTCTATGGAAACAAGTTTACGATTGAGTTTTCATGATGTTGGAGATGCATTTGATGTTGTTCTCTATCAGTAGGCTATTGGATGCTTTATATGCTTATGCATTATTCGACCAAATCTTCAGTTTGCTATCTCACAGATGAGCAGGTTTATGCATTGCCTAGGGGTCAAGCATTGGCAGGCAGTTAAGCGCATCTTTCGCTACTTGAGTGGTACCTGACTACTTGGATTGTTTTATCCCAAGGGGGGATCACTACTGCCAGATTTACATGCTTTTTTTGACTCTGACTAAGCTGGTTGCTATGACACTTGTATGTCCACCAGTGGCCTTTGCTTCATGCTTGGTAGCATGTGCATATCTTGGTTGAGCAAGAAGCAACCTACTTTGGCCACTTCCAGTTGTGAGGCTAAGTATAGGGCAGCTTTCACAATGATTGTTGAGTGTGTGTGGCTCATAAGTCCTATGGTTGATTTGGGTTTGATCAATCTTTTGCCACCACCATCTTCACTGACAGTCAGAGTGCATTGGCAATTGCAAAAAACCCTATGTTCCATGCTTGCACTAAGCACATTGAGGTGCATTATCATTATGCCACGGAGAGGTTCTCTGCTAGAGAGATCAACTTGGCATATGTGCCCATGTAGGAGAACATTGCAGACCTTTTCATGAAGGCTCTACCTAGGGAGAAGTTTGAAGCTTTCCATAAAGCTTCGGGCTTAATTCCTTTTGTGGATTGATTCCACATAGCTTGGCACTTCCTTATATATGAGTGCCAGCTCCTTGTTCACCACATCACTCCCAAGGGGGATTTGTTGATATATTTAGGTAGTGATGTGTGTGAATACACTAGGACCATTGGGGCACTTTTTTCCCTCTTTAGGAGGTTTTTTCCCCTGGCTTCTATATACACCTAGTGCCCTAATGGGTTACTTATCTTTGTACATTCTAGTGGTAATACATTCAATATTGTGTGTTGTGCTCCAAGTTTCTTCTTCTTCCTTGTGTTGTTCATGTGCTTCCGTAGACCTCAAACTCCAACCTGTGGTCCTGTGCAGACACTTTCTTTTCGGAACTACCTTTACTTTGTGACTTTTATTGATGATTTTTCTAGGCATGCATGGGTGTATCCATTAAAAGAAAAGTTTGAGGTGTCTATATGCTTCAAACAATTTCTGGTTTTGGCTGAAAATTTGTCAGCATGTAAAATGGGCACCCTCCATTTTGATCGAGGGGGGGGGATACATGTCTTCTGATTTTAATGCATTTTTGGCCGAGCGTTGGGATAAAACATTAGCGTGCAATGCGGTATAAGCCTCAACAAAATGGTGTTGCTGAAAGAAAGAACAGGTCTCTCATGGAGATGGCGAGGTGTATGGTCAAAAGTAAGACTTTACACATAGTTTTTGGCTTGGGGTTGTTATCTGTGCGGCATATATACTCAATAGGTGTCCCACCAGATCACTATAGTCCATCACTCCATGTGAGGCTTGGCATGGTCGCAAGCCATTTGTTTCTCATCTTTGTATCTTTGGTTGTTTGGCATTTGCATTAATGCTTGAACAACAATGCATAAAATTGGATGACAAAGCATTGAAATGTATTTTTGTTGGGTAGAGTTCTGAAAGCAAAGACTATTGTCTATATCATTCATAGACTAAACACATTTTGGTTAGTCATGATGTTGTTTTTGTGGAAGATGCAATTCAACCATTACTTTCATGTACTAAGGAGACATCAATTAGCTCCAAAGATTATGACACTTTGCTGCCTCATTTTATAGGTGGATAGTCAAGTGCTCATCCAAATGAGGCAATTTCTGAGCCTTTACATGTTCCACATGATGATGCAGATCATTCCATCTTTGACACAGATTTACATGATGCACTTGTTGACGAGAGGGTTGATATAGAGGAGGCAAAAACTATGCCGAAATGGCTGGTGTAGAATTTGCAATAGAAAATTAGATGCACCTCTGTCATATTTTACTTGTTTAGGCTCTCATAGTGCTTCTTTTGCATCAGATTGTTATGCAATGGCTACCTCTTGTCTTTGAGATGAGAATGAGCCTATTTTTTTTTTATGAAGCAAAAAATTCAAAACATAGGATGGCTTCTATGCAATTAGAATATGAGGCTATTATGAAGAACGATACTTGGTTTTTATGTGATTTGCATTTGATGCTATTCTCTATCAATAGGCAGTTGGATGCTTGATTTACTTATGCATAACTTGGCCTCATATTCAGTTTGATGTCTCACATATGAGTAGGTTTATGCATTGCCCAAGTGTCAATCATTGGTAGGTGGTTAAGTGCATCTTTCGCTATTTGAGTGGTACCTGACTACTTGGATTGGTTTATCCCAATGGGGGATCATTACTGCAAGATTTACATGCTTTTTGTGACTTTGATTGGGATCGTTGCTATGAAAATCATGTGTCCAATAGTGGATTTTGCTTCATGCTTGGTAGCTCATGCATATCTTGGTTGAGCAAGAAGCAGCCTATTGTGGTCACTTTCTAGTTGTGAGGCTGAGTATAGAGTAACTTTCACAATGATTGTTGAGTGTGTGTGGCTCAGACACCTTTTGGCTGATTTGGGTGTTGGTTGGTCTTCTGCACCACCATCTTCACTAACACTCAAAGCGCATTGGCAGTTAATGTGAGGAACCTTGTGTTCCATGCTTGCACAAAGCACATTGAGGTGCATTATCATTATGTCACAGAGAGGTTCTCTGTTGGAGAGATAAGTTTGGCATATGTGCCCACACTTCCTTATACATGAGTGCAAGCTCCTTGTTCACCGCATCACTCCAAGGGGGGATTTCTTGATATATTTAGATAGTGATGTGTGTGAACACACTTGGGATTGCCATGACACTTTTTTCCCTCTTTAGGAGGTTTTTTCCTCTGGCTTGTATATACGCCTATAACTCTAAGCGGTTACTTATCTTTGTACATTCACTTGGTAATACATTCAATATTGTGTGTTGTGCTCCAAGCTTCTTCTTCTTCCTTGTGCTGTTCGCATGCTTCCACAAACCTCCAACTCCAACATCCTACTTGAATCCTTAATGAAGAGCCTAGAAGTTACTTACTTCATAATCTTCTATCATCCTTATCTACAAGTTCTTGACGTGATTCTAGGTCATGCTCTAGACCATTGTATACTTGAAATTCATCTTAGAAGTTTAAATTTAGCTTAACTTCGAGGTTTTATGGGAGTGACTCCAAGACTAAAATATATATACCATTTAAAGGCTGATGTACCATATCATCTTTCCTACACCCATGTGAATACATAATCTGATGTTCCACACCACCATACTTTATATTCAATAGTGATGTGTGGATGATACTTGTCTTAAAGTCTTGATACATCACTCCATCTATATAAAAACACCTTTTACTCAAATCCCTAAAAAGAATTTGAAGTCAAGAGATTACCTCTACTTTATCCTAACTATGCTTCTAGTGCTTCCATTCAAATGTCTTTATATGGTATTATGCTTTCTAACGAATTCTTGTTCCATCCTAGAAGCTTTGAGCCATTTGATGGAATAAACTACATCCTTCTTTTCTAAAGTCTTCAAAAGAAAAACAATGTAGTTCCAAGTGAATTCGCACTTTCTATATTCAAAATCTTATTGGCTCTTTCTTAAGCAACTTGTAGTGACACAATTTTATCCTTGTCTTTAGATTCATTTATGTTTAAACCTTTGAATAGATATCCTAGGGGTTTTAAGGAATCTCTCTAATGCTTAAGTCTCCTATGTCTTCCTAACCTATACTAGTTTCTAATTTAGGCTATGCTAAAAGAGGCCAATAAGAAAGAAATACTAGATTCTTAGCCTAGAGTAGCTACTTATTTAGGAAAGGCCAAAGGAGGGAAATTCCAAAAAGAAAAAAAAAAGCTTCTATCTATCTAGTGCATTGTTGTATTTTGACAATTGTATTGCTTGTTTTCAACATTTTGTACGATAAAATAAAGTTAAAAATTTTAAGATACCTTCAAACTTTAAACTAAAAATACTAAATAAAGGTATTAACTATAGATAACCTTAAAAATTATAGGGCATAGCAACCCATCAAACATAACCGTAGTTAGATAATTTGTCTTTGGTAGAGAGAGAGAGAGAGGGATTCTCACTTCTTAGTGTCATTGGGGGCATCTTAACCAAGCCTAACGTTAGCTACTTGACTACCTTTTTAGCATTATGTAATCAAAGATAAATGACCACAATTTTGCATTTCTCTACCAATTTCACCACCAACTCTTTGACATCCTATGAAGGATTGACACTATGTGATCAAATATAAATGATCACAATTTTACATTTCTCCACCATGTCACCATCGACTCTTTGACCACCCTATGAAGAAAATAATTTACACATTGGATGTACAACCTAACATTAAGATGATTCTCCCTTTTGCATCATGACAAAACTATGAGTCTCTTCACGTGCAG